>VACF01002185.1:0-124588 GCA_006891605.1 Pleurozium schreberi
AAAATCTCAAATGAATTTTTGAAAATTAAAATTTACTTAATTTTCCATCTCTTTTCAGCTCAAAATTTATTCCAAAAAGTTGTTCTATTATCCATAAGTCCAAAACAACCCCTACAGTCTATTGGTTTTACAAACCAATGGAAAAAAGATAAATAAATAAATAAATAAAATCAAAATGAATAACTTGAGTTTGTGGATGGTGCAATATTCAAGGTCTTTATATCTCAAGCATGAGGTGCAGGATTTGAACCCTTGCAGCCACCCACCCATGTGGCAAATTGCCTATGTGGCCTACCTGCGCAGCAAATTGCTTATCATGTGGCATTTTTAAATATGCATACATGGCAATTGCCATATGCTATTTTCCCTATGGTTGGATACAAAAGATTTTTTTTTGTGCACTTGACTAAATCAACAAAAAATCAATAAACATTTTGTTGGACAATGTTCAAGTCAAGGTAAACTCTTGAACAAACGATATCAACACTTTTTTGTTGAATTTCTATTGATTCTGATGTAGATTTTTTTGTAAATAGAACTTTCAAAAGTATACAAGCCCCCTCTTTGATTTTGTCCCCATGCTTGTATATGACATGTCCTGACACGCTCATTAGTTTCTTAGATTCTCCTCTAGCTTTTAGGAGGGGCCTTCAATCCAATAGTTTGTAATCAAACTACGCATCTAAGTTCGATGATCTCCAAATGAAAGTCATTTTTCATTCCTGTTGACTTGGATGGCCACCTTACTACTCCTTATTAGTGGGCTAATCCTAGCTATGACCACTTGATTCCTTATCTTTGTAAGGTCGGGCTTGTCACCATGAATCATCTACTTAAAAAAAGTCGAGAGTATTCATTGGAAGTCAAATTATTATGTAAGACCTTACTTTAAAAAAAAATCTAGAATGAACATATGCATTTTTGTCTTACATAAAAGGATTCTTGTCATCCAGCACACCATTCTGGTTCACAACATCCTTATGTAGCTGACTCAAAAATGTCAAAGCCTTTGCTTACAAACTCAAGCTTCACAATCTTTCTCTCTATTTTATGACATTCTGCAACTAAATGTGAATGAAACTCTTACTTTTAATTTCTAGAGATGAAATCCCGTGTCTTCTATAACTCTATAAGTGCTAAAGATTTCAAATTTTTGGATGRAAATTTGAAATTACTAGGAATTTTTTAAGGACAAATTGAAGAAAATTAATATCAAATACTGAATATGTTAAAAAAATCTAAAATTTCCAACATAAGTATAGTCTGAAGCGTAAAACATCATTGTATTTACCAAGGATATTGTGTCATTAGAAATTAGAAAATCAACAAACAAGGCCATATTTGTTATAATTATCAAGACTTTTTGCAGTCTCATTTTTATCTTCGACTTGAAGATAAATCGCTTTATTTCTTTACTAGTATTTTTTATAAATAGATAACAACACCAACTTTTAGAATTTCATTATCAGATCACTATTTGAGCATTATTTATTTTTGATTTCAGCATTATTTATTTTTCGTTTCAGTTACTATTTTTTTAAATGGATTTTTCAATAACTAACATTCTGTCTCAAAATCTGCAAAAAGTCTAAATATAACAAATATGACCTTAAACTATGGTTATTAGTCAAAAATCCAATTGTAATAAAACATTGAGTTTTAAAATGTTTCCTAATTTTTCAGTTGGTGTATAAAATTAAATTGAAAAAAGTCATTTTATTAGTTGTCCTCAAATTCAAAAAATATCATTTTAATGGCTAAAATAAATAAATAAAAATAAGATCTTTGAGTAATACCTGCAAAAAGAAATTATTTATTGGATTAATCCATATTTAATTGAAGGATCTTTTAATCTACAACTCTTAGTGTACAACTTTAATTTATAGATCATTTCCAAAATATGCTTTCAAATAGCACTTTATAATGATTTCTCTCAAATCATCAATTTTGGAGATGAAACAAGATGTTTAGGGATTAAAGAAATTTTTCTCTACTTGACATTTGGTGTGTCTCCCAAAGAATTATTGATTAAGAAAATTTTACAAAGAAAATAGATCTTGTGGCTTTTACTACACCATTGCATTATTTTTCTACTTCACATTGCACAAACTTTTCCCAACAAACTCTTCATTGTCAACTTCAATCAAATTGAGTTGTCGTTAATCTTCCTATATTTAGTTTTTGGTCCATTTGGTCATCAAAATTAATGTACATCACATGAAAAGTGCAGTGTTGTTTGTCATGAATTAGATGATGTTGTCCTAAGAGCTGAGAACATATGCGAGTAGTTCTATGAAATTGTGCAATCATTGCAAAAATAATAATCCAAGGTGAAACAATGTTAATTTGGAGTATCAGGCAACTCTCGCTCACCCACAAAAATCAAGTTGTACATTGTAACCTAAGGTGTTTCCTATTGTGGCCTTACAACTTCTACACAATAGAAGGCTTGGGCCTTTAGAGGATTTTTTTTTTAAAATCCTTTCACGACCACCAGTTTAACACTTCAAGGGAGTGAAGGGACTATATCATCGTGGCAAGAGAATCAATGCTTTCACAACTCCAAGCCCCAAAATGGGGTCTCAATTTTTTGAACATCATTAAGCTAAAACTTGGGATAGTGAGGTGACTATCGAAGTGGATGCACCTTATGTTRACATTTAGTGAAGTCTATGGTAAAATATGACTGACTTTAAGCCCTTAGTGCTTTGACATCCCAATTTTGGACAATGGACATAGAGGTTTTAAGGGCTTTTTTGATTGAAGAACTTCTTATATATTCAAACCATGCTTGACTTTTTAAAATCCAAACTTTTTGTATGAAAAATTCAATGAAATTGTGGTAAATAACACATATTCAAATAAAGATATAAGAAACGTATGCAAAAATTTAAGAAAGAATTAAGACACTTATTTAAGCTTTAACAAATACCACTTCCAAAATTTATTTCAACGAAAAGCTCAAAATCAACCGAGTCTCGACAGAGCGTCAATTCCTACATGCAGCGTTAGCCGAAGTTTCTGTTGGAAGCAATGAGGGTGACCGAATTGAAATGCCTGACTATCAGGTGTTGGACCGGTGGTGCCATGACTTTTGCAGGGGAGCTGCCCTTCCATTAGTTGTAAAATTCACGCTGAGATACATAGATATTTCCTTCCTTTGTACGTAGTAAGTGGTGCTTCAGTAAATCGACATTGATGTAATAGATCTGTAACTTCCAAGTAACCCAAAATGGGTTGCACTTGAAATAAATTTTCATTTTTAGGGTTTAAAATTATCTTCTGTTTCTCTGTTCAATGTGTGTTGTTGCTACGTAAACGCTGTATGATGTCTCAAAAATCTGGTTTGGAAACCAGTCATTGCACTTCGCTTCTGCAGGTTAGAAAAAGCTCAAGATACTGAAGATGAGGACGTTCACCTCGGCATCAAGGTAATTCGCAATGCTGTTTGAAAATCACTAAGTAACCCTAGCAATTGACACAGTTGATCATTTTGATAAAAATCGAGACTGCGAGAGAAGTCGTTACTACAAGAAGAAAATGCCCACAAATGCGTCTTTCGTATCTTTACAAATAGAGAATATGCTGTGCAATTGAAGTTTCCCGAAGAGTTTACCTCACGGATCTTCGGATTTTATAAATGCATTCTACACTTCAGATAGAGCTAGTCCTCTGTAACTGTCCCAAAGGACAGATGGAAAAACGACGAAGTAAGTTTGGGTTTCGTTTGCTAAGGGTGCAAACAAGAGACTTCGAATTACACAACATATCAAGTGCGTCATTGAAAAAGTTACGGTCGGCTACTAAAACAGAAAGAATCTTATAAAAGTCGAAGATGCGACGTGTCATTAACTCTTTGTATTTCCCATCCTTTCCTGGTCGAATGACGGACTACAGTGACCGAAGAATTATCGATACACCACCGATTYGTGAAGTGTGGATCGAAGCCCARGAGACCTCGCAGCATGCACTTCATGGCCAGGCCATGGCTGACCACTGCAACTGTATACGGCACGCTGGACAGGTCACTGTGCATGGAGACCTCTTCCGGAGGCCCACTGAGGTTACTGGAACTCATGCTGTCGGGGATTTGCACCGGCAATGACTTGAGGTGGAATTCTGCCGTGAAGTCGGACTCCGACTCCCAATCCTTGGTTTGAGATTCGTCCATGTCTTCCAGGGTGGGGACCTGCGTGATTCCAACATGAGGTTCTTCTTAGAGATCACCCTCGTTTCAAACAAATTGCAGGGAATTGCAATAAACTCCAAGTAGCTTTCTATGATGCCAATTGAGATCACTTTCCGCGGTAATGGACCTTCTACAGTTCTGAAAATCTTGCCGGGACCATCAAGGCTTTAAAGACAGACTGTCAGTGCGGTCAGATCAAATCTTGGAATTTGGAGGGACGGAAAAACTAGTTTACGAAGTTCTAGTTTGTCTTCGGCGTGATTATTCATTWAGGAAACGGTTGGGTTCACTGACATTTGAAAGATTGGCGTAACTAGCATTTGAGGAACTGATTTGCCACTTTGAAAAACTACAGGTAAATTTCAAAATTCAAGCTAGTTTTTGGATTTTTGACATTTCCCAGTTTTACAGGAATGTTTTTTGAGTCATTTTTCCAGATTTTGTGTGGCCCTGACTTCAATTAGCATGCGAGGAACGAGGAAAAGCTAGAATGGAATTTATGTCAACCTGAGTGGAGGCCGTTTGAACCTTATTCAGGTGCTCTCGACTTCCCCGTTGCCGTCTTGCTTTCATCACGGACGAGGATGCTCGGGTAAGCACCACGTTGTTCAGGAACTCCATCATCCGGAACTCCACCTGCCGTTGCGACTCACCACCCGGGGCTCGGAAATCTGGCTGGGTGGAATTTATTATCGGCACCAGCGCTGGAGTGTAGATTTCGYTGCGGTTTCGACCTTCCCATTGCCCTTGACTCAGTTCCTGCACTGCTTCCGTCAGCTCTATCGACTCCCGGGGGATGTCCAGCTCCTGAAGATTCATCATGGAGCATAATCTGTAAGCACAAAAGAACCAAGCATGTCGAAATGCTGAAGGAAACAAACAGTCTAAAGAAATTGATAACCGATTAAAGACCAGGAGGCCCAACACTGTTGTCGGACAAAAACCTTCTCCTCAGAATAAATCACGACAGCCATATCTTGAAAGTCTGTATCACTTTGCGGTGTCGAGATCGTGTTATAACTGTAGACCCTCTTCCTCTTTTCCACCAGCAATGCACCACGAAAGTGGCAGGACAGAACTATGAGAAGAAGACCACAATTTGAACTGGCAAGAACTCGGTCAAATGTCACATAAATAATTACTGGGGATCAGGTCACAGGGTCAAAACGATTATTGCCTCGAGTTTGTCACTCTGTTTCCAATCATCCCGAAATGTGCAATTAGTCAATTTTAAGTAAAAGTGGCACTGAACCTCGTCCAAGAAATAGCTATCAGCAAAACCATGAAACAAYGTTCAAGCCGTTGGATAGGATTTGAAACAATTGTACGCTACTGCATTACCTGACACATTGCATAAGCAGTTTGCTTCGCCCGTTCAAGTGGGGAACAGTAGACTGCATCAAAATCCACCCCTACGGCCCTCAAATGGACGCCCAAAGCGCGCGCTTGTCGTCTGCCGAACCCGGTGAGCGTTGCAGATGGGCTTCGTCCACCTATCAACTCGGGCTTTGTATTCATGGAGCTCTCCGCATGCCTTATGAAGTAAATCTCCGTGCACACGTGCAGCTCCCCTGCATCAAAATCCAGGGCGACATGAACGACAGCACAGACAGATTCAATCAAATTTGCGCTTTTGAACAGAAATGTTGGACATCAAAAATGGGGAATTGTGCAACTTTAGGGGAGATATAAATGAAGTAGGTCAATCAGTAGGTGACATCCCATTCAYTCATTGGCATTGGAAAAATTATAAGCTGCATAGTGTCATGAGCACCTTACACATAGGTACAAATAGGYGACCACAGAAAAGTTTCAAAGATGATACACTAAATTCTTGCTAATCTTTCGCCATTTTGATACAACAACATACTAGAGTATTCACTGGGCACGGTGCGGCTCACCATGTAAGTTATATGCAGGGAATGTACCATTGCAAGTTTCAAGCGAGGTGTCTCCTAAGCAACACTTGTCCCAACCCTTGTAGATGAGAATACTCTAAACTGGAATTGGCAAGCAGATGAATCCCTAAAATATACATGAAAATGAATCCCTGACACCTTGTTTTACAAAGTGCAGCTTAATCTGAACAAGCGAGCCGTTGCCTTCAAATGTGAGAGCTCTAATTTTTCTTGCTTTCCTATAATTGGGCATGAATTGCTCTAAATGACACAAGTAAWATCGAGGACCTCCGCTGCAGAATATCCCTACTTGAGACATCCTCCATGGGGGTGCCTGTGTACWCTGCAGGGGAGGTTCCATTACCTATACAAACTCTAAACGGAAACTAGTAAGGTAGAGCTCCCATTATCCATACAGTACATTAGAGTTCCATTGACCATACATGTGAGCTTTGCTTTGTGCTATGTGTGAAAACACTTAGTCCATGGACATTTACTTTTTTGCAATTGATTTTTACCTTAACATAAACTGAATGTGCAAAATTTAAGATGATACGAGTTTGTAGAAGGTTGTAGGAAAAGGTTCAAAGTTCACCTGTATGATGAATGGAACCTCTCCCTCACTGTATGGGGAAAGGAGAATTTACATTACTTTGAGGAAAAAGGGGGGGGGGGGGGCTTTGAGTACATAGGAGTCAATCAATGCGCACAATGCACTTGGACGATTTTATTGTTTCAAAAGTATATGCAGACCCCACCAATTATTTTTCAAAAAAAAATCCAGGAATTATGTATATTGAAATCAACGTAGGAATGGTTCGACAAAAGATATGGGATAATTCTCTGTATTTTTGTTTATATGTGTGTATGTAATTGTATAGTATAATACCTTCCAATAAGTCTTACAACTCTCTATGAACTCTTTCAAACTTTTCCTTTTTGATTCAATTTTAAGAATATTCTATCAAAATTGTGCTATTAAATCTATTGCTTTATGGAATCTTAATCAACTTATGAAATTTCAAGGTTCAAAAATAGGAACTCCATTTTTGGTGAATTATTTGATTTGTTTTTCACAGGTTTTTATAATAATTGATTGAAAAATAAATGTGATGATTTTTTAAGATTTGATTGCACATGTATTTAAAAAACACCATTGTCCACATCTTTCATGTTACAAAAACTCACACTATGTAGGTAAAATTTTCCTCTATGTGGCTTTAATGTGTTTTGCAATTTTCTTTCATACACATTTAAGGTCATGAATTTTAGAAAATTCAACAAACAATGTCAAAGATGGTATCATTAAAAAGCTATAGTATTATTGTAGCCTATTATAACATAAATTTTACATTTTGTCTTGCTCACTAGCAAGTAGAAACTATTTCGCAATAAATTGGTACATCCACTATTATGAGTACTACCACCTTGAGCTACTATTATTGCTTCTATTTGGTTTGGAATTATAGAAATTAATTTTTAGATACTTTCCTGAGGTAAATCCTCCCATGCCAAATTCACTAGTGTCCACATTTGGTATTTCTTATGGATCTTCATCTTTTTTGCACTCGATTTTTGACTTGTTTCAATACGTTTCCTGTGGGACAAAGGTCAAAAGAATTTGAAAGCCATTCAATGAGATTTACTACATGTCATATATAGTCCAAAGTTACCTAACACTACTTAAACTTTCACAAAGTTTTCTCATAGAACTCCTAGCAATATCACATACACAATATTAAAGATAAACATCAATTTTTCTCACAAAACTTCTAGGCTATGTCTGCAAGCAACAATCACTAGATGCATGTCTGCAGTAATGTTGGTCCTCTCAACTTCAAAGTTGGTTGAAATCCACTACCTATGATATCCTAGAATGAGATTTTCCAAGTATAGCATTGTACCTTTAAACTTAATTTAGTGTTTCCAAAATCAAACAAATGTCACAAGAGAGATATTTCTAAATAGATATTTGATTGAGATTTTTGGTTTTGGAAAAGGTGAGTCATGTACCTTCTTGTTTTGCCACAAATATGTTATGTAATTAGACTGTTTGCCTCAAAAATGAGATGGGGTTGCAAGACTTATTGAAGGCTATTGTACATATATAAACATGTTTATGTATGTATATAACCGGATGTGTATTCATATGTGCTTAGGTATGAAGTTGCATGCATATGCAAGGAGGGGCATAACTTTTCTCTCCTTTTTTTAGCCTTGGTTTTTTGGAGGAGAATATGCAAACAATTTGGAGTATATAATAGAGGATGAAGATTGTTGTTTCCAAGGGAAATGCCCAAGGAAACATTCTTCATCTAATATCAAGACTTTATACAAATCTTAGTCTAAATTTAGATGTAGTATGTACTTTTCTTTATGGTGGAGATTTTACATAGTTCATATTCTTTCTTGAATGGGATACTAATAAAAAGGGTGATCTTTGGGCACCACATAATAGTATTAAAGCATATGCCCAAGGCCCATATTGACACTAGTTTGGTGCCAATGTTGACCGTAGCACCATGCTATAGTACTATTTATTAATGCCCAMAGACCATCCTTCTATTAGTGTAGTGGTACTTTAGATCAATACTAGAGCTACAAGGCTTTGTAGAGAAGCTTGCAAAACAAGAAGTCTAAAGAATAGAATTAAGAAACTGTGGCTTTAGATCATGAACACATTTTGTAAGCTAATTGTGCTATGTTGGTGAGCTTTTTTTGAAGCCTTATGGGAACTTCYCCTATAATCATTCAATTAAGCATTTGAACGTGGGGCTTGTTATTAAATTRTTGAAATTTTGGTTGGATATGTTGGCAATTGAATTCTCTTAGCTTATATTTTTTGGACTTTGTATATACAAACTCTGAATTATCAAAAAGTTGATAATTGGTGGACATATATCAACTTGAGGCTCCCTATTTTAACCAAACATCTTGAGGAATTGTCTCAACATCCTTAGTGAAGGAATCTATATCRTTTTTGTGCACAACCCTAAGCTTATTTCAAAGGAAGATATTGCGCTCAAACAAAATATGGCTGCATTCAAAAATATGACTGCATTCAAAAATTGAGTACAATTCTTCTAACCACGGATTTGTGCAGGCCTAGTATGTGTGCAGTCTTTTGGAATTTGGGGGCGTATAATGTATTGTTGGAAAGGTCTTTAAATATCTTTTCATTGGTATATTACGCGCTCTAGAATTCCGAAATTGTAGTGAAAAACTGAAAAAGAAGCTAATTGGATATGTAGTGGGCATGTACAAAAACGTGGTCCAAAGAACTGCACTTGATTTTGAGTTGTTTTTTTTACCATGTTTTATCACAGTGCCAATAGCTACAAAAAGAAAATATTTGTTGCATATTCATTGAGTAACATGCATATTCTCAACAACAAATGTCAAACCTTAGAGACTTTATCACAGGTGTAAAAGGTGAGTTCATACAACTACTAAAGAATATTGTATACCTTCATTGCAAACCATTGCCTTCATTTCTAGGGTTCATTCCCACCAATACAAAAATAGTGGTGTTCAAAAAGTCATGGTGTGTTTGTCAATGAATTTTGTGTTTSAAAGTCCAATTGTGGACATATACATCCAAAGGAATTGAATTAATCTTCCCAATGTTGACTWTGGACCAATAACAAAAGAAAATCATGTTAAAACAAATTTTTAACAACCATTGAGGTGTAATAAGAGCCCTTTCAGTCCCTCATTGGGCTCAAAGTTAAAACTAGATTGTATGCAGCAGAAAGTTGTTGTCATTCCAAAAAAACACAAAGTAGGCCACACATTCAAAACCATCTAGAAAAAGAGTTGGCATATGTTCAATATGGTCCAAACAACATGTGCAAGCGGAAGCACACACAAAGTCGACCACACATTCAAAGCAATGTAGAAAATGACTATTGTCATATGTTCAATGTGAGCCAAACAGGGGTGCAAGCCAAAGCACACCACTTCTTTTCAAATGTGTACAGTACAATGACGCACTACGATGAAGGGGCCAAAATCACTCTACCACACTCCCTCCAATTCTACATCATGGTGACTATTATTTCATACCCTTGGTTAACCGCTACAAGACTAGATTCCAAAAAACAATGTTGCGAAAGCCACCTAGTGGCCTTACGGTCCGGTCCTTTAGGGGGTTAAGCGCTATGAGTGACCCTACCCTTCATACTGCCAAGTGTACCCTGCAACTTCTCTTTGTTTCAGAAGACCCAGTCTAAGTTACAACTTCCCAAGTCCATTTCATTCTTGAGTGCACATCAACTTTCAAAAGCAGACAACTTCAAAACCAATCAATCAAGTCCCAATCCAACCCTTAACCTTCAACGCAAATCGACACAAAACACCATAGCCACACAACAAGGATCCAATGAACAGAATTCTCTGAAATTTGAGTACAAATTCTATACAAAATTCTTCCCGACTCTCATCTCATCTGCTGCCACTGGAAACTACTCCTCTGCTCGCCATCTACACAATACAGTGAACACAGTGCATATACATCCTGAATTCTACAGTCTCAGACTCTCAGAACACGGCTGTCACTCTGATTTCCTGCAATTTGTAAACCCACTGGTGGGAACTCATCCCTGACACGGGTATCCATCACTAACTTTGCCCTCTGGCAGCTTCAGGATCCCTAACTCAATGTACACGCTTGCTGTAACCCTATCTAAAGTGACGAGAATCCCTTGCAGATCGAGCTCACGACAGCTTCGTGGGGTGCGAAACCAGGGATTGAATTGATAAGGAACCCCGTTGCTGCAATTTGAAAGCTGATTTCGGCTTGAATGGTGAGAGATTCCCGTCACTCACCCTGTCTGAGGATTCTTCAATGGAAATGAGGAACCAGGAAAGCCTATTCTCTCTGGAACCTAATCCTGTTGCAATCCCTAAAGTTTCTAGTGAGAATTGCACTCGACTTGCTGCCTCTGCTATGGACCCAATTCCGATTCCGATTCTAATTTTCTCAATAGGCATTCGATTTCGGCGAGCTCTCCAAATCCTTCCACTCAAAACCCAAGAACGTTTGCAGGAATGAGGGAATTGAGCAGTTCAGAGAGAGAGAGTCCTTCGAGGAGTGGAATTTGGGGGTGTCAGAATGCGAGGGAGGCAATTTCGAAAGGAGACTTCGAAAGTCGAAGTGAGGATTAGGATTTCTTACGAGAATTTGGAATTCGGAATCGCAGTTGAAGGTGATCACTTTGACACTCCTCTCGGGACACTGCCGAATTGAAAGTTGAGATTTGACAAGATTGGAGGAGAAGAGTGTTGTCACACTGGGTGCTCGTAGTCCCAAGACTGGGCAGACTCTAGGCAGACGTGCACCGCTCTGGAACAGGACCCACGCTCACATGGGCGGTACTTCCAGAAAAGTAAAGCGTGACTGGATGCCACATTGCTAACTTACTTACACTAAATAGTGGAATTAGGTTGCCCCTCACTAATTTCTCGACATTCCATACTATATAAATATTTATTGTTGTTGTTCAAGAATGCAGTACTCTTGAAATATTATTGGTGTCATTTTAACTCATGAATCTCCATGTGTATAAATGGAAGTATTTATAAAAATAGGTGTTGACTTTGATGATCTGTAGAGTAACTTTCTTGAAGTAAGGCAACCTAATTGTAAAGGCAACCTAATTTCACTATTTAGTATAGAGCATCCCCACAAGGTGTTCCGTATCCCTAAAAATTTAGGGAGAGGACCTCAAATAGAGATAGGAATATGGAACCTTCACTGCACCAAGTTTTTCCAAATTCTGTATCCTTAAATTTTATAGAACTCGCAAAAAGTTGTGCCCCAATTTTGTATCGCCTCATTTGGAGAACTTGTTAGGCCTCATTTGTATATGAGGTCTCAAAAACAAAGAGAGAAAGGGATATGGAACACCTGGTGGGGATGCTTTTACCATCTGGCTGGCAATACAATATAGTATTGTAGTGCAGGGCTGTAATTTTTTTCAATTTTTATGAAGTGCCAAAGTGGCGATATTAAATGTTATAGTGGTGCTCCAAGTTTCAACATTCATCTACATATTGGATAGAAAATATCACATTCGGACATATTACATGCTCGTGTTCATTATTCTGTTTTCATAAACAACTTGACGATTATGTCTTAAAAAAAATTTCATTCAAAGTTTTTTGGCGAAAAACTTCATTGCTTGTTGACATTTTTTAGCCAACTTAATTTAATCTGGTGCACTTTAGCACTAGAAAGCCAAAAAAACAACCATGTTGTAGTGTATACTCCTTGTGTCTCAAATTAGACCAATATTAGATGCTTTTTGAGGCAAAGGGGGGGGGGGGGGGGGGGACGGGGGGGGGGGGGGGGGGGCACATTTAGGCTTCTGTCCGTTGCTATTTTGATGTAGTGAGGGAGCGGTTAGATACCGTTAGGATTATAAATACTATAAAAATTAAAATTAAAAACACAAATTGTTTTTGAAATCAAAAAACAAATTGAGAAAAATTCAAAAAAGAATGACGTGGGCAAAGTGGCGCAATTTCAGCATTCTCCACAATCTAGGAACTTGCAGCCCTGTACAACCTCAAAGTCTCATCTAATGTTGCTTTCTTTGTAAAATACAAAAGTAACACTAGTCTTATTTTGAGACAAAGGGAGTATATTATTTAACTAGTGACACATGGCGCTTCTTGATTGGTTTAAGTAATCCGGTTCTATTTGCATCTTGCACCTCAATATAAGTTAAAGTAGGTAGATCCAAACTTCCACTTTTTGCTATTGTGCATGTTTGCTATTATTAGACTACGCAAAATTTCATACTATCTTGTTGTTGGCAAATGAAAAGAGGTTCTAATGCACCAAAGATTACAACATTTGGATATTGTAAGCAAAAGTTGTAAAGGGTCAAAGTATTTTGAGGTAGATGTTCTAAAATTGTTTCTTTCACATAGGTGCATATTGATTTTGAAGATGTGCACAAAGTAATGATGAAGGTTTTAGATATGGTGCGGTTTTTGGGCTACCCTCTTTACATGTGTAAATTACACCGAGTTCCAACCCTTCTTGAATGCCCATCCCTACCTTTGAAGGGAAATTGAATATGGCAGACAAATATCTAAAATGGTGAGCATTAGAAGGACAACTATGAGGTGCAGTTGGGGATCTTTTGGGGTAATGATTGGCTATATTTACAGTAATGTGGAGGTGGCTACCTTATAAGGATGTGGTTTTGGGTATACTTTCTGTTGTTTTAACTTCTTCTTTATGTCATGTTTTGATACTACTAGTGTTATGTCTAGATGTACATCAAATGGATTTTGGCATCAATAAGATGACATTCATAGCCTTCTACTCCTTGCATCTTCACAAATTTGTAATTAATTTGTAGTGATTACAAAATTTATGCAACCATTTCCATTATGATTCAATTCAAAGTATATATACGCTAAGTTTGATTGTCAATTATTACTGCATATCCATTTGTCTTCAAACTTAAGCTTATTTTAACACATCTATGTGTCCTTACTTTAACATTTTTAAGCTTGAAAAAGTGAAACTCTTTGCCTTCCATGAATCAAGGGTACTTCCATTGTTAATTCTTTTTAGTGCAAGCTTGTCCACAAATTTTGGGTGATTGTAACACAAATTATTTTTGTTGTAGCAACATTGTCGAAGGCCTCTTAGCATTCTTACTTAAGAATTTTCTGTACTTCATGACTTTATAACTCACTTCCTAACTCCACCATTCAGTGGGTTGATAATAAATGTTGTGAAAAATAAACTTCATTCGAGTAATATTCATTGAGGAGGCTTCCAAAACAATAATAAAATATTTCAATGGAGAGAAGAAAGATTGTTCTACAAGAATCTGTGATATAGTTATATTGGAGGAGTTTTAATTGATCATCATAAATTTTCAAAATGAATTTCACTCTCTTTAGGTTCAATATTTAGAGGTTTAATAATGAAATTCAAGTGTTTAGTTGTTGCATTGTTTTTCATAGATTTTCAATTAAATTCTCATACAAAATAGCAATGTAGTGATGTTGTAGAACACTCGTCATCTATCCAAAAATATTAAATGATTACTATTGCAACTTTGGAAAGGACTAATAAAATTGGTCACTGAAATATTAGTTACTATCTCTCAAATGGTTGGATCTCTACTTTTAAAATTTGAGAAAATGTACTCTCAAAGTTCCCTTTAAGATCTAATGGTTGGATCCTCAAAAAATATTAAGAAAAATAGAAAATTTCTTGTGCTTTTAGAATTTTTTTTAACATTTTAATGCCTAAAGCTTGTCTTGAGCTTGTTTCAAATCAAAAACCATAGCTATTTTTAAAATCACCAATTTATTTTTGAATTGTAAATGAAAAATCGTATTTAAGATATTGGTGTTGCTAATCACTTAGGAAATAAATACACAATGATATCACGTATGGAGTGAAAGGTTTTAAACTTTAATTATGAGGGGACTTCAATTTTGAAAATGATGTGAAGTCTAACAATCTTCATTTTAAACGTCAACGTGAAAACTTAGGTCATGAAATATATGAGGTCAACTATTCAAGGCCTAGCAACTTTTTTACAATGGATGTTTTCAATGAATTGCTCTACTTTGTTCTTTTTTTGCACATGAATGTGCTTGACATTTTTAATTTTTAACCAAAAAATGTAGAGACTAATTTGTCTTGAATGCATGGAATTAATTTTAGAAAATATCTGTCGTTGGATTATTTGACTTAACTATTTGGATCATCTACTTAATAGGCAGAAACTCAACTTTGGGGAAATAAAAATTATTAGAAGATGAATAATGCATTTTAACCCCTCCAAAAAAATTGTATTGGAATCTCAGGCACATTTAGTATATTTTAAATTTTTAAATTCAAAAATAAAAAACTCTTTTAAATTTTGAAGTCTGACAATCTTCATTATCAAACTAAAGGCCAAAATTGACCAAAGTGGATCTTACAAAAAAATTTAAAATTTACATATGCGTCAATTTTTGAAATTTAACAATTAATATTAATAGCATACTGTCTGGAATATCTTTGGATTTTTGTGTTCTTAATCACACTTGATTGAACCTTGTATTTTAAAATTGCTAAAGTACAAATTTGAAAAAAGTCCTTTAGATCCAATTTTTGTTGTAAATACTTTTTACATTGAAATTTTAAAAAATAGAAAATACAACAAGCATGAAAACTTATATTTTTGCAAGATCTTAGCTTAAAAATATTGAGGTTTGTTTAACCCTATCTCAAATTTGCCATTGAAAATTAGAAGAGAACACGTTGTGTTGCATTTGCCCTTAAGGGGTTTAGGACACAACATATATCTAGCTACAATTTATTTATGATGTTCAAGATCCTCATCCAAAATTTTTGATAAAATTTCAATAAGATTTTTTCTTCATGTTCCATTGTATTTGAAGTTCATCTCCAAAAGCTTTTAACTCTAAAGAATCAAAATTTGCAATGTACCCTTTACAAAAAATCTTGAATAGAAAAATATGATTATTTTTTGTGATTGGATTTTAATACTAACAATTGATTTAAAACATTTTCTAATTTATTATAAAGAAAACTTCCAATTATAAGTTAATAATAATTCAATTCACTTCAAAGTTTTGTAAACATCAAAATGTGTACCTTAGGCATTAATTTAGGAGCAATCAACCAAACATTATCAAGATTTTAGGATGAGCATKTGCATTTTTTGTTCTGACAATTTCATTGAAAGTCATTCATTGGTCACTTTAGTCGTTAGTAGCTACTTTGGTTTAACCTCAAAATGACAAAACTTATAATCAAGGTACTTTGCAAAAACTCATTCAACTTTTGAACCAATATGAGCATTTTTCATTTCTACACTAATCTTAACCCCAAAATGACCCTGGGATTTCTTGAGCTTCTAGAATTTGCTCTAAATTGAACAAAAATCCAACATTTTGATACATTGTATCAATTTTTTCTGAATTGTAACCGTATAAAATCAAACTAGACATGTTAGAGTTCACATTAGAAAAGAAAACACAACAATATCTCTTACGGATTGAAAGATTATAATGTTTGATCATGAGGGTGTTAAAACTGCGAAAGTGATTTGAAGTATTTTACAAATACCTATATTATAGGTGTTTATGATACATACACCTTCTATAGTGTGTGGTATCTATATTATAGGTACCTATATTGTAGGCTCAATGCTTACAAGCTCGCATTCTTGGGCTCACATATTAGCACCGTTGGTCCTGTTCCAATTGCTTTGCGCGCTATATTTGTTGCTCCATCAAGCAGGGGCAAATTGCATTAAATCGTGTTGTTTGTACCTCAGAAACTGTGTAACTTTAGATAGCACACCCTCACAAGACTCTCCATTTGGTTGTATGCTCTTCAAAATATGAAATGGTTGGTCTTTTTCTGTTTGCCTTGGCGTGCTTGCCGTGGAGCACGGCGACTGATTGTATTTGAGTTGCGTAAAGAGCTGCGATGGGGATGCTCTTACGATGGTGGTGAATGAAGGGTCTGTTGCTAGGAGTGTTCATGAATTCAATAATCACTATCTAGCATGTTGTAAGTTAGACCAGACTCTCTCACTACTTAACCCCTAAATGCACAAACTATGTCTTTTGGCAACATAGGGCAATTTCGGGCAGCTCACTACAAATGGATTTTTTCTTTTTTTTCTTTGAAACTTTCCCACAACATGTGCCCGAGGAGTAGCTTTCATCAATTTTTATAACTTTTGACTATCATACAATTTAAAAAGTTATTGTATGATATGTAGTTTTCATTGCTTGGCGGGTAGCTTAGGCAACAAAAAAAACTTCTTTAAAACTTGATTTTTTTTTAAAATACAAATTTGAAATTGGTTCTATAGATTTTTATCCAAGTGGAAAGCTTTGAATCATTCTATTTTGATCATTGAGTCCAAAGTTATTAGGAGTTGTAGTTTGGGGTAGTGTGCGGATGTTATAGAATCTCTCCTCTACAAGAAAGTTAGAAACTCATTATTTAATTCAATTTTAATATTTTTGAAATAGATTAAAAATGGTAGGTGAAAATTGTTTATTACAACATTTTAACCATTTGGATTGGCATTTTTCAACTCCATAACTCCATTGTTTACAATTTGGTATTTTGAGTGATTTTCTACTTTTTTCTACTTACTATTTTTTTTCCCTATATGTTGTACAATTCCAAATGATTTGAAATTTTTCAAGCATGTAACCAACTTGACTCAAAGAATGAATTCAAAGAGTAACCACCATTTTGGACATTTTTTCATACAAATGTAACCTTGTGAAGTGCACCTGCCTAGTTTTTTGTAGGGCCAAAAAAATGATTTTTGTGAATTCAAACACTAATATCTTGCAATCTGCGTGGTGTAAATTTCTGAAATTTATTCCACATCTTTTTGAACTAGTGTAATATAAGATCCTACGCTTACATGTGTCAAAAGATGTTTTTTTTTCTAAAATTTGGTGCTTGTATTAGAAATGGCACTTTTGGAGCGTTTTTGGTGAAACATAGTCAAAACCATTTAAAGGTTAAATTATTGTATTTTCAAATTGCTTGGGATTATATATCCCTTACGGCCAAATTCACTATGGAAAAAGTTGATGGGCGTATGGTTGAGGGGGTCGGGGTGGACTAGCCCCTTCACTTGGCCACTCCAAGTAATTATACGGGTGCAACTAAAAGGTTCAGAGCGTTAAATCGTGCCAACGAACTGGGCCCTGCATGCTAGATTTATCGTTGGGAAAAACGCAGGAATGTTTTATTTTTTGCAAATTTTATTTTTTGCAATTTCTGAATTCATATTTGCAATTAGAGATCCCAAATTAGCCAAGGGGGCTAGAGAACATACCCTAGTGACAGCTCAATCTAGAGGACTTTGATTTACTTTTATCCTTTTGCCCTCAAACATTACCCTGTTTCGTTGGCACGATTTAATGCTCTGCGTAAAAAGCCCCCTATTTTGGACCTGATTAATTTACCTTGTACATCCCTCTTGGCTCATCTAGGGCCTCTAATTGCAAATATGAATTTAGAACTTGTAAATTCTATCATGCGTGGAGAATAAAAAATTTCAGGGTTTTACCAAGTGGCCAAGCGAGGGGTCAGTTCACCCTAACCCTTGAGGGGCACCACGGATAACAGTGAACCCAAGTAAGGAGTATAATACTTCGTAATACGTTAATCCAACTTAGTGTAGTTGGGTTAACTCATAAGTTATGTATAGAGCAATGCATGAGAAGGAGGGCATTGCATGCAAAAAAGGGCCTATGAGGCGGGCGGAGCCCAACGAGGAGACACTCTTTTGAACGCAATGCCTGACAACATAAACCACTGCCGGGGAATGCAAAATTTTGGATGACTTAAAAAAATTTGGATGAAAAATCCGTAATGCTCAATTATGCAATTTTGCCCGTGTAATCGGGCATTACTGGCATGAAACCTTGTGCATGAAACCCTAATTGCTCGATCAAATCCTTCCAGGCAATGCACAGCACATTTCGCGGCAGTGGTTTACGACAGAGTATTAACTGAATGTTGCCAGTTTGCCATGATTCGCCCAAGTGACAACTGTTGCTGCCACTTGTCGAGGAAACGGCATTCCGTCCACATCCTAGTCAGCATATCCTAGTCAGCTTTGAGCCGCTCTGCAAGCTTAGGACATGCGATGTTTTGGGGGAACAGTATCTTACCTGCCTCAAGCCTTCTCAGCACTGGGCACTGGCACAATTCTACACTAAATATCAGGGTGATCACCTATTTCTGACCACTTAAGCAATTCAGCGTATCTGCAGAATGTTGAGGAAAGTTAAGGAAATTTTTTTCAATGTAGAGAAATAGATTTCACATGGATTTCACACTTTTAATTTTTTTTCCCTCAAAAACAAAATTATCATGAACTTTTTTCATGAAGATTCTATTTGCCCCATTCTCGACAAGTAGGCAAACCTATTTCCACCCATAGGATGATCACAAAATTAATGCAAGGCTTTCAATGTACACATTGTGATCATTGTATGCTTTCAATGTATAACTTACCTCTTGGACATTGTTGTTGCTCTTGGAGGGCCAACAAAACTTGAGTTGTCACCTACACTTAAGCCGATTGGAAATAGAGCACCCTACGGAACAGAAATGGGATGCTAGTCGGGAATGGGGCACCTCCTTTAAGGGCATTATGGGGACCAAACAATTAAGGGGACTTAAGAGCATCTCCACCATGGAAGTTCCTTATCCCTATCCCAATGAGTTTCATCCGGGATAGGGAAGAAATCGCCCCACCAATGTTCCCTGTTCCTAAAAATTTAGGGAAGAGGGTGTTGAATTCCCTATACAAGATGACATTTAGAGCATCCTCACTAAGGCCTTCCCTATCCCTATCCCCTTCATCTAGAAAGATGGGGATAGGGAAGCAAAGCCCCACTAGTTCCTCCCTAAAATCTCACTATTTCAAGCACTTTAGCTCAAAAAGAGCAATAAGGTGAAAAAAATATCAAATCAAAGAAGTACACATCAAAGAAGCATGGTGAAAAGAAGATATAGGTTACCACGTTTGAGTTTCCTAAAAGTCATCCCGTATACGGAATTCAATACTCCCCTCAAATTTTTAGGGATAGGGAACATTGGTGGTGGGGGTAGGTTCTTTTCTATCTTGGATGAAAATCATCGAGATAGGGATAGGGAACTCCCTTGGTGGAGATGGTCTTAGGGAACTCAAACGCGGTAACTTGTATCCTCTTTTTYACCGAGCTTCTTTGATGTGCATTTCCTTGATTTGATGTTTTTTTTACCTTATTGTTCTTTTTGAGCTAAAGTGCTTGAAATAGTGAGCTTTTAGGGAAAAACCAATGGGGCTTTGCCTCCCTATCCCCATCTTTTGGGATGTAGGGGATAGGGATAGGGAAGTATTTGGTGGAGATGCTCTTAATGAGAAATAGTGTAGATGTTCGAAACATGATGTAAAGCACTTGGATACTTCAGTCACTGTTGATGTGCAACCCAAATAGATATTTATATAGTGTGAAATTTTAAATAATTAGTGTGGGTTCCTTTAATACCCCTATTTAGTGTTGAGAGTGTGTAAATCTTTTATTTTGATACCCTAGGAATCACTGGTTTAAAAAAACCCAATAGCTCTCATTAGAACATTTTCCTATTTTATTTTTATTTTTATTTTTTATTTTTATTTTTTAAAATTTCTTTTAGGTAGTGCAAAAAACAATAATCACTAGAAGGATGAAGTTACTTACATCCGTGGAAACGCATGAAACTTACAATCTATGGATGAAGTTTCAATTATTCATCCAAAATGATGTACATTCATTAAAAATAGAGTGACAACATCCCAAGATTCAGTAGCAAATTAGAGATTTCATCCATGGAAAAGCAAACATATTATGCCAAATATTTCCTAGGAAAAAAATTTGTTGCTTTTCAATGAAAACTCACTCAAAAACACCCCTTGCATTGGAAGTCAAACCTACTGAATGTTGAAGATCTCCCCTTTTCACACAAAACTCTGAGTATGAATAGTTGTACTTTGTCCTATATAGAAAGATTTTTTTTTTCATCCATCAAACACAATCTGCCTCGATGTTTAAGGACTAACCCACAAGGGACACTGCGGATGTTTAGTGTCCGATGGATGACAAATTCTCTTTTCATGTGGGACAAAAGTGCAACTATTCATCCTTGGAATTTTGTATGGAAAGGGGAGATCTTCTATAGTACTTTGACTTCAAATGAATTATTTTTCTTTTTTTTGATACTAATTGTTCCCACATTTCAGAAATGATTATTTCCACAGAACCTCACGCATCCTTCAAGGGTTAATGAAGGGATAGAGTCTACCATGCTTAACAAACTTGTGGGAGAGTGCAAAATTTCCCCCCAAAAAACGTTGACTAAGACTAAGCCAACAAAATGAAATTTACACGCTCTCCCATATTAGTATGTGGGTATATGGGCTAAAATGTTAATTACCACCTTGCTTAGCAATCTCAATAATGATCTTGGGACCAACTACAAGACGGACACTTAATTAATAGAGGTGTATACTTATTTCACAAATCAAATCCAAATAGAATTATGATTTTCTAACTAAAATTGTAATTTTTGAAGTGGTTTGCTCGAAACCACTTACTGAAGACCTCACATAGTAACTAATTTTGCACATTTGAATGTGATGGTACAACTACTTTACCAAAATCAATTACTATAAAGGGATATCAATTTTCAAAAAAATTTGGGCACTATTCCCATCTCCATAGAAACCTCTATAGAGGAAATTGTGAAACTCTTCTAGAAATGCTTGTGGAAGGAAAGATGTTTGTATGGATGTTCCTACATATCTCCAAAATCAAATCTAAAATATTCATCACCAATGTTTTTCTCTGATTTTTCATGTGAAACCATGGAAATTGTTTTTAAAAATTCACCAAAAAAGGAGATATGTTTTTTTGAAACCACAAATTTGGTACACTTCAGGGGGATTGTGTAAGATCCAAATGTTAATCGAGGGAAACCAAAAATTTCAAGTGCATTATGAGTAATGCTAAGAAAACTGAAGG
Source organism: Pleurozium schreberi (assembly GCA_006891605.1). NCBI lineage: Eukaryota > Viridiplantae > Streptophyta > Bryopsida > Hypnales > Hylocomiaceae > Pleurozium > Pleurozium schreberi. The sequence continues at coordinate 21,667 of VACF01002185.1, forward strand.
GTCCAAATGGAGGGCGACAACCTTTTTTGTAAGCCACTACAGAAAAGTAGGGGCGCAAAGAAATAAGTACAACTACCTCTCTTGGGAGGTTGGTGCACTCTTCAGTTGCACGTAAAGAGCTTTCCATACAGGCGAAAGGCATTCAGGGGTTCATCTACAGGTTCCATTTTTAAGTCAACCACTACACGATCTAAAACTTGGATATAATAAAATAAAATACGGAGTACCATGAAATCATTGCCACGAGCAACAAAAGTCTATGCGCGGTTACACTTGCCAAGCATGCGAAATATTACCTCCTGCACAGAAGATTTTGAACCGCACGAAGAGATGCCAGAACCTTCAACTTCAGGTAAATGTTCAATTATGCTCAYAACTCGTGACAGGACCTCCAGCTTATCTGCTTGTGCTCCGACTATGATTGATTCCGTAGTCTCAGAACTTACATCGAGTCCAAATAGAGCCTTCAAGGCCACTCCTCCTACTAAACTGCAAGAGCTCAACAAAAGTCACGGAAGTCTCYACAAGAAGAGAATGACATATTTTGCTCAYTACCCACAGAATTCCAGATGGACTTTGTGCATTAAGACTCCAACACAACACCGCAACTTTGGAAGTGGAGCTATGCAGCAGTGTCCTAAGCAAAGACTACTTACGTCAACAATGCATGCCATCCTAGGATTTGGAGATATAAATAATGACTACTGTAATTCGTATTCGTTTAAATTAAAGCGAAGCTAGCAATAGTTATGAAGCGCATATATTGAAACAAGTGCAATCCGCGTGAAACTAGAAGTTCTCTAACGAAAACTAGGTCCCTTTGTCGAGAATAAGAACATCTCGAAGGCCACGACACTGAATAGGACGATACCAGGGATAGAGAACAGTAAAAATCATATGCTAAATAAAGAACAAATTAGTGGACATTAAAAAGGAAGTATTACCTATCGCCYGAGTCTGATAGAACGCTGGCTACTTGCGCGAAGCGTAGGAMAAGTCTCAGATKGRCAGGGTTCGATTCCACTAATTCCATAGCAGACGCAAAGTTCTGCCAAAGTTTTAGTAAAGGTGGGTTGTCTTTGTTAAACACCCACGATACTTGAGATTCTGGAGTATCTTGGTTAGTCATAGGCGTAGCGCACCCATCATTACCCAGAGCAACCGACGCCAAAGCAGCACGCCCCAAATCATGGCTTGCTAACTTTTCAAGTGCATCTGCAAGAACCTCAGCGTGTGGTTCTAAGTGCATCGTCTGCACACGGGTGCGATAATTTAGACAACATGTACAGATTACAACCATTATTTAGAGAGGCGTCAAGTCTGGAACATTAGAAGTAATACGAGTTACATGGAAGTGTAAAACGACTTACTTGACAATGTCGTAAAAGAGAAGAAGCTACTGCACAACAATCATTGAAATTCGGGCAATCCTCTGACATATGCCTGCAAAAAAGATATTGCGTCGGTATTTACATAAACAAAGTCTTCAAAACACTGTTAATGATACTTCAAGGAATTGAACTGTTCTACAKGACGAGACAATGAAGACAAAAAATAAGTCGGTCACCTGTCCGTAGATCCTGCAGGTGAAAAAGAGACTGTAATGTCACATAGAAATGCGACCGCTCGGAAGCTGCAAACCAACCAATCTAATTTGGCGACTGGTACAGTAGACGTTGCATCCAGCGAGAGTATTTGCAAAAGCATACCAACAGCTCCTTCTTGCAAAAGTACTGCCTGCCAAAGAAGTGGTCATTCATTCAATCCTACCAAATATTGACAATCATCTTGAAGATCTCATTGGACATACAAGATACAAGAGTAGACTTTTATAGATGAGAACAGAGGCATGCACAAGGATTGCATCAAACTCGTAATAGTAATATGCATTCATCAAAACTAATRGCTTCGCAGATTCTCTGGAAAATGGGCAGCAACTAGCATAGACATCACCAAGTTAGAATACAGTGTTCAAGGCAACTGAGATAGATAATAAAGTTTCCTCCAACCGGTGGCTTGTGAACTGCTTACCTTGCAAGATGGGTGCGCTGCCACAAGAGTMACCCATTGAAGCATGTGTGTTACCTGAAAATAATCACAAGCCTGATTATCAATCTCTTACTGATTTACAAATCGGATCTCCGCATACAAATTCATCTCAAACCCTKCTATGATATTCACTTTTACTTGACTCAAAACTTCAGATAAAACAGTGATTATAGCCGAGTTTAATGCAGTGGAGAAACCCAAAAGTACCTGGAGARTATCAGATTCGCTAAGTAAACACTTCGCAGCTGCAGCAGTGCGTTGTTGAAGAAGAAGTAGAACAGGACGAACTAGGACGGCTGCATTCTCTGGGCTTTGACATGCCAATCGTATTACCAAGCTGATCAATCTCTCCTGGACAGCATCACATTTCTGCAAGACATCCATATTTCAGGTGTCTGTCCATCTTGCTTTAAAAATACCTCACCAATTCATACCACAACAAAAATGAAATCAAAAAACACAAATTCTAACCACGATACAAACTCGTTCATATGAAATAATTAWAATCAGTTGACTGCTATAAGGAGAYTCATGTACTGACAATGTACAGTGTATTTCACATGTCATAGATTATATGAACTGTATGGTACAATGGAACATATCCAAGATAGCRAATAACTTACTGGCGTACGCCAGTCTCGTAGTCAGACAATTTTTTCCTGCTATTTTATAATCAATCCACCTTTCACTAGAATGGAATATTACAGCTCTATCGCAAGCATCAAAGGAGAAAGAATGTTGAACCTCAGTAACACGACAAGGAACCAGGACAGTAGAACTTACACAAGGAACCAAGCGTACGACGAGCTGCCCGATCTGCTCGAAGTAGGGATAAAGCATATGGAGCATTTTCTCCGAATGGATTGAAGAAGTGTGCCACAGAACAGCAGACATCACGTCGATACCCTGAATATTCCCAATACTAACTGAGCGACACACATCTGCAACTGAGGCTTGGTTCAAATTCAGCCTGGGGCGTTCAGCAGGCAGAAATTCCTCCTACAGATGATATGCCACAACCCATTAATAAAAAGAGACTGCACTCAACAGACGAATAAACCACACGCCAATTCTATCATTGCATAAAAATAAATCCAGTAGAAAAAGCCGTAATAAGATACTCACCAGTAACCAGATCACACTGCAGGCTTCTCCAGGCTCCATGGGCAAAGAAGTCGAGCTAGGTCCTAAGAGTCGTGGTAGTAGAGCTGGAGTCCAGCTTAGAACAGGCCAGAAGGCCAACAGGGATGCCAACACCTGACGAACAGCCCCTAACTCTATTTGTCCCCCTGTCCAGGAGTAAGGTGGGACAGTCCCATGAGCTCCTGCTTTCGCACTACATCACAAGAGATCGGCATGGTCTTGTTAGCAACCTGCTCATGGTGGCAAGATCCCAAAGACCTCCAAACGCAGCCTCGGAGCCCCGGTCTGCACCTATAAACCGGTCTACTGCAGTTACCTGTAGACCAAGGACCGTTAGCAGCACACCTCAAGAGTTCAACAATTGCAACTAAGCTACGAAAACTTGCACGACAAGGCCGATGGATCAGCAAATAATTGTATGATCGTTGAACATGAAAAAGATTTTGACCCCAAACACCCAGTGCTGCTAAGTGCTCAAGGAAAAGATTACCATAGACATTCTGATTTGTAGTGTCTCAGCAATACACCAAGGGCTACATAAATAGCCCATGGAGGATAACACTGTAATATGTCGTATTGGCACTAACTCTGGCACTTGTTCGGATGCATTCTTTAGGCCAGCCATCAACGTCATTAGTGATTCCGTATCACCACTAAGAAATAACAAGCCTGCAACCCAAACATAGTAACTCACAATCATCTTTCTCTGATTCTGATTATGCCGAAGATTCAAACGCCCTCGCTCTAAAAAACAAAAAGCGCTAGTAAAATGCACATAGTTGAATAGCGAGATGTAAGTTGAATATTTCTGAAATCAACAGAGAATTATCTGAAAGCATCTCAATGACGTCCTCAAGGTCTTGAACAAACCTGAACGGCATTCAAGCAGGCGTAGTAACAACCTTTGCGTGGCAAATGCGAATGCCATGCACACATTTGGAGCACTTCCAGTTGCAGACCAGATATAAGGTRCAGACGAGAAGGCTGCAAGCGAAGCCATAAAGCGTGTTTCCTACATTCATCCTCTACTTCCCATTCAGTTTTAAATAATATAATACATTCAAAAGAGATCAAGGAATAGAAGAGGCCCAAAGCGATAATGCCTGTAAGGTCATCGATCAGCAAATTCAAGAATGATATTCAAAATTTTCAGAACAGCCAACGTCAGCAATCTCATCAAGAAAAATCAAGAGCATGAATACGGGTAATCACTTGGACCCAGAACTACTCACTTAACTTTAACACACCTGGAGGACTGAAAGCAGTGCATGATCAACATCATGTGGCTGACTCATGAACTGATTATATCCTCGTCCACTGGAAGTCAGCAACTCCTCATCTCGTTTTACACAATTGCTATCAGCTGAACCTCTGTCAACAATGCCTTTCATGCTGAGAGAACTCTGTTGCATCAAATCACCTTTCAATGAGGAACATGACCATAATGGATACATGATCAAGAGGAAGTAATTTTACAAGCAAACACAACTTGTGTTGACAGATAATATTGTGCATACCAGAAGGTCATTGAGTAACCTTGTAGCTTCTTTGATGACCATTGCATCCTCATCCGCACCCAATTTTGTTAAAACCTTCACCAATTCCTGTTCAACACCACTCATTGTTAGATTTCTGAGGCAAAAATTCACGAATTCAATCGTAAGGCACAGGAAGCCACGAAAAAGAGCAATCACATACATAAAACCATAGATACGACAACTACGGAAACATATCAGCATGTTCTTAGGATAATCCCGATGGACAATATAAGTCTATATTAATTCRAGTAAAGAAGACTGAGTGGTCATAATGAACGTTACCCCAAAAGCCACTGAAAGCTCATAGCACTGAAGACGTCGTAAAATTTGGTGTAGAAGAACAACCACAGGAGGACGCTGCTTRTTCTCAAGCAACTTGATAAGAATGCTTTTGCCCTGAGGTAAAAATGCCTCACATGCACATTTATGGCGKAGCAAACACTCCACAGAGGTTAAGACAAATAACAACAAGGCAGTTGTTCCAGAGACTTCCTCCGCAACTTCGTGTAACAAAGTCATTCCACCTGCAGCTATAAAAGTGGCTATGTCTTGGGGACAGGAACTGCACAGAAGCTGCACTGCAGCCAGCCCTCCAACCAGACTCTCCACCTGTGAGCCTTAGCAAGAATAATTAGAAGCGTGGATGACATGTTYGGTAGTATAGCAGAGACACAGCAATCAAAACAAAAAGATCCGATCACAGAAAAGACAAATAAAATCTTGACCGTTTGAGACGGACATAAATAATGAATATAGCTAATACTAGCTTAGCATAATTCTAGCCACTATAACTCATTCATTCAACTTCCATTTTTCATATTAATAAAAATTTCAATAGATACTGAAACTCAGAACCAGTAATAATGACAATCAACTAGGTATGAAGAAATGTGAACTGACTATTCAGCATATTACAGCCTTCAGCACACTCGAGAAGGATTAATACCGCAGAGAGTGGAGAAACACATCCGGCAGAGGGCTCCAGACCAGCTTGTAGCCATTGCAGGGATAGACGCACCAACATTTCACTGTTCCCTTCGTTTGAAGGTATAGGCTTACCCTCATCTTCATTCCGCTGTACCAAATCGTGAAGCTCCGATAATTCTTGAACAGGGTCGTCACGGAGGAGATTTCTACAGCCATCCACTGGGACAAGTTTCTTCACAGTCATCCATTGAACACCTTTCCCTTGGAATTGAGGAATCAGTTGCCATGCGGCTGCAGCAGTAAGTAACATCGACACAAGATGATTTGTGGCGTCTACTCTTTGAAAACATTTTAGCAGCCGTTGTAGTAGGTTTCTTTGTTCTACATTTGGAGAACTTAACAGATGAAGGTTACTGAGAGTCAAGATTCTGGGAGGACGTGTGCGCAAAACTTCTCGCAGCGGGTCACTTGTTGAGGTGACTCTTGGAGACAAATCATTCGTCTCCAGCTTGTTCTCCAGGCATAGCTCACTTGCAAGATTGCCATATATGACGAGTGTGAGAGACTTGTAGCTGCCTCGGAGCACCATGTGCTCAGTCACAGCCGCCTGCAGAGCAAGTGTTTTGAGCTAAGTAATCAGATTGACCAATTGAAATAAAAAAGAATGTTCGTAAGCACTTCATTAGCGTTTCTATAGACCAACTCCAAGAAGATTGTCCTTCATTACAACCAGTCAATAGGAATCTCAATTCTCCCGAAGCAAAAATAATCTAATAATCGACCCTGTCACCCTAGCGCAGCGCTCTAGACTATTTGACCGCTGAGACGTAAAATGAAAACAGAAAAATCAAACACATACAGAATAATTACTCACAGAACTAAATGAACATGTTACCATACTGCAACAGCAATTACTTGACCCCATTCTTTTTCTTGATCTTATTCTTATTCTTATTCTTTCTCTTTTTCTTATTTTTATTCTAATTCTTATTCCGATTAATAATCCTATTCCTATTCCTATTCTTATTCTTATTGTTATTCATTTAATTTTATTATTTCAGTGTATCATCATTGTCATCAACATCATGATTGTCATGAAATGCAATCCAGTTCGTAGCGCGGAGTATCACCTGCACGTCAAGCAAACATGTCGCAGCTGGAGAATGAAGAAAAGCAGGACCCAAGCGCTGGAAACGTGAATCTCTTCCATTTCGCACGTAAAATTCTAATGCACAGGATTCTGGGCTCGTAGTCCTACAATATACGACAGGCCCAGGGTCAAAATCGGATGGTTGGTACTCGTTAGCCCCAAAATGAGCAGAGAAAAGTAATGATACTAGTGCGCAAGCATCACGATTGGGATACGCTAGAGAATGAMAGATGTGATAAACCAGATACTCCTCAAAAAATGCGTTTGAAATGCACAAACATAAATGAAACTCAGCACCATCAGTGAAAGAATCATCTACAATAGTTAGTTTCAAAACTCTACATTTGAATAAAAGCATCAGTGCAGTCCCACCAATTTAAGTCCAGTGCTCAACCAGAAGGTTAACTTTCCCAAATATTATCTCAATGCCGTGACTTTTACGTGGGTCTCTACATAATGTATACAAAGCATTTATGTTCAAATTTCTGGACTAAGCTGGCAACAGAAGATAAATTTCTCAAGAATACTTACCCTTTCAAATCGACAGTTGGGCACAGAGAGGACTGATGCAGTTCGACAACCTCGCACGCTGTAATAATCACTGGTTCCTTAAACCGTATCTGAAAAATTCCACGATCACCACGAGATTTTTAGAGCAGTAATGAGGCACGATGAAGTAGGCAACAACAACAGCTAAATAATTGGAAATCTTATAGAGAGTTGTCCGTCATTTGGATGTGACATATTAAGCAATACGCCAAAATTTCTAAGAGGAATCACAACCCATTATGGATGCACCCAATTCATTGAGCTCTGGCCATGTCAAATCATGTCCTATTTGAATAAAGACTTCACCCCACCAAATTAGTTCAGCCTCTAAATATAGAGGTTTTTGGATTGATTTTTGCCTTTGGTCCAATTATAATCCTTTGGAGTGAAGATTTTGGTCTTTTACACAACAAATTGCTTCATGTTCTTAGTGTAAAGCGGCTTTTAGCTACCAATGTTGTTCTATTGGATAACATGTCCATTCTTAGACCTTTTAGAAAATAAATTGTTCAACTAAAAGGGCAAAGAGTAGGGTGTCTTTCACAACATATGCCCCTTAGCTACGGGCAATTTTTGTAAAAGTTAATCATTGTAAGGATTATTAAATGTCCTTGTTTTGAATGACAAACCTAATTAAAAGCATGGTTYATACACAATATACCATTCTACCATAGAGACCAAGGTTGTCAAAACATATTTGTAAAAATAGATATTCAAATGAATTAAATAAGAAAGATGGATTTTAATAAATATTTCTAATTTAAAAAATACAAAACCTTTTAAAAAGACATTGACCATGAACACGAAGTATGATATAATTGTTTTGCAATTTATGTTGGAACTTTTATAATTTTCACTTTGGGAGATTTCATAATGAAATATTTGTAGCAAAATAACCAAAAAAAAATTTGTGCAATGAAACCCTCATTTTTGATGCATGTGATACTATACTTGGATAAATAATGCTATTTAAGTCGTGTCATATATATTCTGTCCACATTTATAGAGGAAACTGCTTCATTACTTCCACAAGGATTGCATCTAAGTATGTAATATCTACGTATGAAGAAAAAAAATATACCAACACCAATTAATCCTATTAGCCTCTAAAGGACCAAATTGTGTTTTTGTGGCAACATAGCAATTTTGGGTAGCTCACTACAAATGGAGTTTTTAATTTTTTTTCCTTGAAACTTTCTCACAACATGTTTCACAAAAGTAACTTTTTAACCATGTAGTCAACAAATTTCATGACTTTTGACTACATGGTTAAAAAATTATTGCATGAAATGTGATTTTTAGTGGTCGGTAAGCAACTAGTTTGACAAAATGACTATTTTGAGAAATAAAAATTTGAAATTGGTTTTCTAGATTTATATATACATGAAAAGTTTTGAATTACTCCATTTTGATCAAAAGTTATGAAGAGTTTTTATTTGCGGGCAAAAACTTTGAAGTCCTTTATTTAACTCCTTTTTAAATAATTTTGCAAAAAAATTGAAAAAAAATTGAATGTAGATTGTTTATTAAAACATTTTGCCCATTGGGATTGGCAAATTTCAATTTCATAAATAAATTGTTAACAATTTAGTATTTTTCTACTTTTCTTCTACTTACCATAATGTTTCTATGTGTTGTAGAATTCCAAATGAATTGAAAATTTTCAAGAGTGTTGCCAACTTGACCTTAAGAATGAATTCAAAGAGTTACAACCATTTTGTACATTTTCCCATACAAATGTGGCCTTGTGAAGTGCAACTACCCAGATTTTTACAGGGATAAAAAAAGAATTTTTGTCACTCTAAACGCAAATATCTTACAATCCACATGGTGGAAAAATCTGAAATTTTTGCCACATCTTTCAAAGTAGTTTATTACAAGATCCTAGAATTACATGTGTCCAAAAATGTTTTTTTTCTAAAATTTGGTTCTTATAATAGAAATGGTAGTTTTGGAGCGTTTTTGGTGAAAGCATAGTCAAAAACCTTTAGAGGTTAATATATGTAGTATTAAATTAATTACCAAAGCCATATTACTTTTGATGTATTAATCTAATTAATGTAAGCTAGAATATAATCATTTGTATTAGTTGTTTTCTTAAATAAACAAAAACACTAATTTTGCAAATGATTCTAATTTTAGAGCGGCCTACTAATAGGATGAATCACTATACTATACAATACCCGGCAACTCTCAATTGTCCCCCCTCCATTTTGCCATTCCAAAAAAAATTGTAGAGTGCATTATATGATTAATCTTTTTTGTGGTTGCCTAATCATCATTCAATTCTTACACAGTTTTGATCACACATACCAAAATTGAGTTTTAGAAAACCTAAACTCCATGTTGGGTGAATTGTTTCATTAAATTTTAGTGATTTTACACAATAATTCATTGAAAAACATTAATGGTGAATTTTTTTATTCAATTGTGGCAATATGTAGGAAACATCCATACGCACATCTTTCCTTTCATAAGCATCTCTAGAAAGGTTTAGAATTTCTTCAAAATGGTTTTAAAAGTTCTCATGACTATGTCAAAGTTTTGAAAAATAGATATTTCTTCAATGTAATTAGATTTTGGCAAAGAAACTAAACCTACATGTTCAAATGTACCTAATTAATAACACTATGAAGGTCAAATAGAAAAATCTAATTACAGCTAAGAGATATCTATTTTTCAAAATTTGGACATTGTCACTACAACCTTCAAAACCTTTGTAAGGAAATTCTTACACTTTTTAAAGATGCTTATTCAACAAAAGATTTGCATATGGATGTTTTTTACATATCTATGCAATCAAATTAAAAAATTCATCACCAATGATTTTCAATCAATTATCATGTAGGACTATTACTTTTAAATCAAGTAATTCACCAAAAATATAATTTTGCTTTCTTGAAATCCATGTTTGGTATATTTGATTGGATTTCCATAAGAATTGAATGTTTGCAATGCAAGACAAAAAAATACCATTTATATTCTAAATTAAATAGAATTATTTGAACTCGCAAGAATAAGGGGGACGATTGAGAGTTTCCGGGGTACTGTATAGTGACAATCACCTAGAAAGGATTGCAATCTAAGTGAACTAGTAGAAATTTCAAGATGTTTCTTGTTTTAAATTGTCTTAATATTGGTCTAGTCTTGTTGAAAAAATAAAATAAGATTCATAGATTTTTTTGTATGACTTTTGAACACCATGTGGTAAAAAAAAACTTTTTTAATGGCAAAAATAGATTTACTAAAATTTGCCACCTTAGGCATTTTATGTTTAGATGAGGTACATTTTAAGCAAAAATATATAGGACTCAAGTTTTTATAGTAAGTCGCCTCACCATCATTCAAATAAAAATTTATTATAATAGCAAGTAAGGTAGAACCACCCATAATCGACCGAATAAGGAATTTTGGACAAATTTGGAGCAATGCAATGCAAGGTAAATCTTTTAGAGGTATGTTGATAAAAATGATGGGGATTGCAAAAACTTTGGTAATTTTATCGCATAAATTGAAATAACTATGAATTTTCAAAGGCAAAAAGTGCGCCGGACCCATTGCCAATCTCTAGACTCTTCCAATTCCAATCACTCAAAAAAATACTTTCCACTAATTGCTCCCTTCTTTCTTGCACACTAAGTTGGGACATGTGTCATGAACTTTTAGTCCCAACTTTGAAAAGGAGAAAAAACATATTTCAGCCTTGGTTGGAAATAAGTCAAGTTACAGGTTGGTTATTGGACCCTGATCAGTAATGGGTGGTTCTACCTTAACCCCTGAAGGACCAAACTGCGTTTTTTTGGCAACATAGCAATTTTGGGCAGCTGACTACGGATGGAGTTTTCATTATTTTTCCTTGAAATTTTCTCACAACATGTGCCCGAGGAGTAGCTTTAAGGACCAACAATTTTCATAACATTTGACTACATGGTTAAAAAGTTATTGCACGATATGTGATTTTCAGTGGTCGGCGGGCAGTCCGGGTAGGTCTGAAAAAATGACTTTTTTCAGAATTAAAAATTTGAAAATGATTATCTACAACTATAAGTACATGAGAAGCTTTGAATTACTCCATTTTCATCAACTTATTTTTTATTATATTTTTGAACCATTTTTTATTTTTAAAATACTATTTATCATTATCATAGATAATTATTATGATTGTACTTTCACTTTACATTGATTCATAATTGATTAAAGTAACACTTTAATTCATAGTGGTTTTGCTAATATTATTTTAAAGTTTAATCTTGATGACTAGAAGACGTAACCACTTTGATATAAAATCTAGAGTTTCTTTCTCTACTCGCAGGGGCCAGGGGATATATATATATTAAGGTAAAACGGCCTATTGTGGTCAGAATTTGGAGTTGCCCTCCTGCCATTGCTGAAAGTTTTCAATTTTTTTTGCACGTAAAGACAAGTGTGAAAATTAGTGAGAGCAACTAAAATTATATTTTTCAGACAAAGAATGAATTAGTTATGAATTTTTGAGGTGATCTGCCCAAATAAATCAGTAGGCTACTTGATAACCAACAAAAAATTGTATTCGACATGCTCATCTTAATCACCTAAAGCGGTCACAATTATTTTCAATGTGGAAGGCCCTAGAAAGTCACTTCCTACAATGATTACACTCAAAAAGTAGGGTGCTCCTATTGAGGTTGCTAATCACTCCACTGAGGTTAGGCTAGACAATCATTGATTATGGTCTGAAAAACTGTTATGGGGTCATTAGGTGTCTACTATGGGTCATTAGGTGACCGCAATGGGATGTTTTACCTTACACAAATGTGAATAGGGAGGACTACTTTTTTGCGGAATTGTTCTCTTGAGATCATATGTAGACGATTTTTTTGTTGAACCCCACGCTTCAAACATGACCCCTCCAAATTGAAAGATTACCTTGTTTGACCATTATAATCTTTTCAATGGTACTGTAAAAGGATGTGTCCTTTTCATTCTAACTCGAGACTCGTCTCCAATTGGTATGGTCAATTTAACCCCTAAGCGCTCAAACAACCAATTTTGGTCGCTGCCCAACTTCGGGCAGAATTTTCGGGCAGAAAAAAACATTTTTTTGAATTTTTTTTTTTTCATTGAAAATATTGGGTTGTCTTTCAATATTTATATTCAAAACTAAGATCACTACGGTAAAAAAAAATCATAAGAGAAATAGCACAATGTATTTAGAATTTTCTAGTGTTAAAAAACTTACTATTTGAGGAAAGAATTGAAATTTTTATAACTAGATTTTATGCATTTTTTACAATTCAATAGAAACCACTATTTTGACCAATCAAAAAAAATTCAAGTGTTAAGGATAAAAATTTTTTTTTTAGTGAATTTTTAAAGTTATATCTTCAAAATTCATTTGAAGAGAATCTGAAAATAATTTTATAATTTTGACCGTATGGATATCTTCTACTTTTTATGCTTCATGTGAATTTTTTTGATGCAAACTTCAAAAAAGTTATAGAATTTATATTTTATAACACATTTGTGTTTTGTCCAAACCCCTTGGGCTTTTAGGGGTTAAATGTGGATCTTTTATTATATGATAGTTTGATAGGAATGAATTGAGAAGGGTCTAGTTTTTAGTAAACATGAGCTCAGGGATTAACTCAAGACTAAAGCTTCATGGCTAGGGGAAAATGTTCTAGATTATATARAAGAAAAATGATTTCTACTTTATTTCTAATTCATTTATTTTAGGGTCATAGCAAGCATTGACACTACCTAATTTATTTTTKATTTCAATAATATCTTTTGTTTTGTCTTATTTTGAATATAACTCTTTATTTTTTTTCCTTATCCACCTGCTAACAACTCAATTGTAGAAGCTTTGATTAGTATGAGTGTTATGCTGATTTTCCTAATTATTTTATTTCGGTTATTTAATAAAATAACGTTTCAATGTTTCTAAAATTTTACTTAGTTATTTTACTATCCTTTATTTATTTTTTAAATAATYTCTARTSCSACWCAGAAATGTTGATTTGGCTTWAGCATTTTATTTGATGTTTTCTATTCTTCACCATTTTGTAATTAATATATGTTTGCACATTTTATTATTTATAGTTGATTTTATTATCTATCATTCTCTGTAAAATGATCTAAATTTTTAAGTATTATAAGAAAGATTTTTATTATGTTTATTATGGTTAGGGTACGTTTAGGCTTTCTGTTCTGAATTAAATGGTACCAGTGAAAATCGCCAATTTATTTTTAAAAAATTGTTGTTAACCCTAAAACCGTACTCGGTTGACTTCGCTCATGCTGTAACTTAGTTTGTACTAGGGTTTTTGATATAGAATTTAACGTTTCCAATTGATGAAGGTCTAACTTCCAATTAAAACCCTAAGTTCCGAAACAGAGAGTCTGACCAACGGGTCTTCACCACCGAGCTCTCCAATTCGAAATTATACTGGCCAGGGCACCGAGCTTACAGAATGCTGGCCAGGGTATCAATTTCTACTCCGGATTGTCCAAGGAGGTCCTAAAATGGAGCAGGTTCAGAAACCAATCAAGCTCTGGAGGTACATTTTGCACTCTCCAATGTACAAGCAATCTACATTTGAGGAGGGGTCGGTTTTTAGAGCCCATTGAAATACACTTCTCTTCAACTTCAAAAAATCATAACTAATTCCACAAAGCTCCAAAAAATATGAAATGACGTGGGTTAGATCTCAATTCCACTTGTCTTTCAAGGGAAATTCACTGAAAATTATTTCAAGCAGTTTCACCTTGCCAAAATTCAGCTTCAGCCCTTAGATGGGCGATTCATATATGGACCTCCTACCTAGTATTGATCAATCAATTTCATGTGATCTCAGCCTCTCGGGCCACTGTTTAATTAATTCTCAACCGGGCCGAATTTTAGACCTTCTATGCCACATGAAGATTACAATCTCACCCTAGCTAGCTCATGCACCATCTAAACCAAGTCTCGATCAGCAACAGGGCCGGGAGAATAACAAAGCTAGCTCCGGTCCTGTAGCAGATCCAACGAAGCTGCTGTTGTGCGCTGATCGAGACTATCATGGCCATGACTTTCGCTTGAATGAGTRAGTGAGGTTGAATTAATCAAGATCATTCCATTAATGTGGCATTGTAGATCTAAGAACCAGCCCAGTTGAGAAGAATGTTTGCTGACACGYACAATTCCGGCCTCGAACGCACAATTCTCGAAGTAACTATGTGAAGATGCCGTGCACTGATCTATTGATCATTCGAGTCCTGAGTGGCCAGCTCAGTCTTCGCATGCACGTGTGCCGATTTCGGTTGTCTGTTAGATCTACCTGAACTATCGATGGCGCTAAGTAAGCTATTACTTGTCAAAAAAATCAGTGGTACAACAAGCTAGCTACATCATGTTGCTGGCTCTCCATAAACCTGAGAAAAACTGCCAGACCGTTGCGAGGGCAATCAAAGCACAATCCAGCAATCYTCTTCRCAAAYCATCCCGACATCYAATAATGTTCTGGACACACAATGGAATGCATGCGCGCATTCGGGGTAAGTTGCACTGTGAATCATATACAAGGGGATCCAGCTAGCTAGCGATCGAGGTACAAACTTCGAGTGATCTGCAGATCGACAAATAGAAGTAGCAGCCATAATTAATCAATTTCAAGTTATTTGATTTTCAAATGTTACAACTTATAATCTTGATTAAACTGATGAAGCTATTTAATTTTATTCACAAGTATTCTATCAAAAGAAATATATTATTGTATTTAAATATTAATATTTTAGTTTATTCAATAAGATGTTATTAAACTATTTAAATTCAAATATGGTGAATTGCATTAAAATTACATAGTTTAAACCTTAAAAGTAAAATCTAGAACAAGTATAGATTTCAAACATCTAGGACATACATAAATTTCAAACCGCGCAGTCTAAACCATGGAAAGATCCAAAGTTGCAAAATTTGTGCCATCAAACTAATGAAATTCACCATAAATCAAATTCACTACAACAATTTAACAAATTATAATTTTTTTCTTAAGTAGAAAAAACATTTGTGAATCCACTTTTTTACACTAATTTGTATTAGTACAATAGTGCAATATTTTTGCTACTATTATTGGAAGTTGTGTCAAGCTCAATTGACAAAAGTTTATCCCCTAAAGGACCAAGGCCATTTTTGTGTCAACAACCATTCAAAATTGCCATGTCTACTACATTCACCTGAGAAAAAAAGAATATATTTATATATATTTTTAAAATCTAAGTGTTGGAGCTCGTACTTTGCTAGTATGAGATCATGTGATAAAAAATTAATGAAGTTTAACAGTATAGATTGGAGGATATTAGCATTCAAAGTTAGAGAAAAAGTTATTTTAAACACTAGCCTACAATTTCAGATGACTTTGACCACCATTTGTGAAAAAAAATTGCACTATTGACTTAGAATTAAAAAAGCTACTCAAATTGCCTGAAAAACAAGATGTGGGTGAATGCAAGAAAGACTAGTACTATTTTGCGTCACAAATCAAATTGCAGAGTTTCCATCCACTATAACTTTTGAAGTATGAGCCCAATTAATTTGAAATTTTTATTAGAGATGTCTTGTTTGATAGCAATTAGATTCCTCATCTTTTAGAAATTTTAAAAAATAATTTTATATTTAAATTTAAATTTAGCTAATTTGTCACGTTTTGTAGTTTAGAGGTTTTTAGTACTAGGGAGTGCCCGAAATTAATGACCTAGAGTTGAAATTTTTGTGGTCTATTCCTACACTAGGTGGTAAGGTGGGCATGCATCTACCAAAGGGAATCTAGAAAAACATTATTTTATGTCCTCTACATGCGTGCTAACAGGGCTCTCTTGTGTGCGCGCTTCTGAACACTCAAGATGGTTTTAAGATCATTATTTTGGTGAAATCTCTTTATCATAAAATTCTCCCAAATTGCTAGCTTTTAGTTTTAAAAAAAATTACATTTCCTGTTTTCTACAAATTAAAACATCAAAACACCTATTTTCATGAAATTTTGCACTTTTATAGTTTTCATACTTAGAGAATTTTCCTACGCTCTTCCTTCGTAGGGTAGCTTCTTCTTATAGGTGTATATATTAAATATATTTTTCACATTTTTTTAAAATTGTTTTTCTAATCTTACAGTACTCCCGAAAATAGCATGAGTACTATGCCAAACGCTACAAAAACCGGAGGGGCTTTCTTGCAATCACCTATGATTACAACTTTAACCCCACCAATCTAAATGGAATGAATTAAAGCTTTAATTTGTATATAGACAAAAACAAGATATATAACAAAACAAATTTTAGAAATTTCATTTCAAGGTTTTGTAGATTTTGTAATTTGCCTAGTGATGTGAAGATTATATTCAAGATGGCATAATTTGTGCTCTCGTGTATTGATTGAAACTAAATCAGTATTCCCATGTTTTTATATCTTATGAGAAAGTTTTGAAAGGCTTCACTAAAAATTGGGGTCATAGAAACTTGCCCAAAATCCATTGTCTTCAAAGGGAACAATGGTCTTTTAGAGGCTAAAATCAACTTTAAATAAGGAAGAATTATTTTTGAAACTAGAGTCAAAAGCCCATTATAGACCCATTGACCATTGTACTTAGTCTGCTTATTGAATCTCTAAATTATTTTAGCAAAAGAATAACAAGTCAATGGGTATCCCAGATGTATTTTGGGTATTTTAGTTTTGAAAAATAGAATATGCACTGTAGGTAGTCAAAAAAATCATTTATCTTCAATTCTTCATGTGTGGAATTATGGATCCTAGGTGGGAGCTATTTTTRTTCTTTTGGATGTTAATTCTTTATATGGTTTTAATAACAATTGCAAATTATCACCTATAAACCTATAAACCTATTGTGCATTACATGAGATGTGAGGGGAGCAAAGGTCCATTTCACCCCTATGCCCTCGTTGTTTCTGATGTAGGGTCGTTGCAAGAAACACTTACCAGTTTTGTCTATGAAGCTGCTCCAGATGATAGCCACCAAGATCGAATGGCCAAATATCGCGTTTCGGCTTCCTCCTTAGTCTTGGAGTCTTTGTACTGTTTACATAGTCGAGTATGTTGTTGCTGCAAGTCCGGCTTAATGAGTTTTTGAGTGTGTCGATGCATGGAGGTACTCCAGTGCAATAGACACGTCCGCTCCCGATTAGGCATCTCCGTTTTTGGATTTCCGGTCCTGTATACAATGCGAACAGCATTCCAATTTGCTTGAGCACTATCTGCCATGAAGCCCTTGAAGTTGATATCTTCAATGTCATTCTGCCTCATGACCTCATTTAAAGACCTCCACATAATGCACTGCACTTCTGTATCTTCGGGTTGCATGTCACAAATTGCTATTGTCATGACCCTTCTGCAACTAGTGTCATATACATGACAAGCCATGGTTGTCCAACCTTTTACACGTTTGACATGGTCAAACATGATCCACGCGTTCTTTAAGTCCCTTCCTTCTTGCATGCGTTTCACGAGGTCCACTCCACTACCAGGTCCTTCTACCAACATCTTAAACAAGTATACTTTTTCTTGACCTTGTTCAGGAAATATGCTACCATGAATATATTCAAACCTCAAATTCCGTTTCATATTCATGATGCTATCTATAACCCCACCCTTACCACTTCTGCAAAAAGAAGAAATAGTATTGCAGATATTGGGTGAACTCAGTATTTGAAACCTATCCATCACATCCTCCAGCGACTTTCCTCACAGCATCTCCTTCGGTCCTTCACCATCGTGAATGAGAAGATTGTCTAGGAATTGCTTACTAGCTGCCAAGGCGATGGCTGAGTTGGTGGCAGTAAGGGTCTTAGAAACCTCGCCTGCAATGAGTTCGTGGATAGTATCTACAGACTCTCTACAGGTTCCTGACGCCACAAGATGCAAGTGGTTTCCTACATGAATGCATGCCCTGGTCATGACAGAAGTGCTGCTGAACACATTATAGACTCTAGCGTCGCATGAACTCTCGCAATACAGAGGATATTTGCATATCTTGCAAACAAAGGTTGATTCCTTCGACGGATATGCACCAACAGAAAAGGGGATAGGACTGTAACCAGACCACTTTGTTTTATTGCGTTTTGACATCCGTTTGAAGTAATCACATTCAGAATTGTTACAAACCAAATGGCCTGCACAAGAGGATTTTTTAAACTTCAAACCATCATCGTTGTGGATGTTGGAAGTCATGGTTCGACACTATGCATGACCGTCATAACGTTTATCCATGCCTTGAAGGTTTCCAGCGGCAGACGCTAAGCAGGACCCTACTAAAGAAGGTAACTCAAATACTATGTTTCCATCAAAGTGTGAAGGAAGGTATTGCACCTTTGTATGTGTGATTGAATCATAGTTTAATGCAACTACTTCATTCCGGGAGCCACAAATAGATGCTAGATTGCGAAGACAACCAACAATACTCACTGGGGTATTACTAGGTGGATAGGTTGGAGGTCGAGAGAGCAGAGACTCCAGGACTGTTAGAAGGTGTCCGACATTGAGAAGAATTCTGTATCAGGCCATCATTAAGGCCTCTRTGAACAACTGTAGGTTGCGCACAAAGTTGGCTAGGAGACTCGCCTTCTGATTCACTAGATATATCTATGATAGGAGAGGGGAMTTCGTGCTTCACATGGACAATTGGACCAGGGATACTATTCAGTGATATGTGCTCATGTTTTGGTGAGTTCCTAGTATCTACTCCAGAAGGCGGCATGTTGACAGTTGAATAATCCGATTGCTGAGGAAAGGCATCACTGGAGGCACCTATGAAGAGAGGAACCAAACCATAAGCCCTAAAACGCCCTGCATGAAGGTGCCAAGCATGACCATCTTCAACTTCTAGCTTCTATATATGAATAGATTCCTTCAGAACACCYGAGACGGATAAGACCTCCTCTTCGACGTAAATAGTGGACAGCCTAAAGCCAAATCTAACATGAAGGAGGTGGGAAGACACTATAGCAAATCCGTCTTCTCCAAGAGGGAGARCTAGTGGAATTTCATGGCCATCCGCTCGAATGGAAGCCATGGATTCCCAAACCTTAGGGAATTTTGAATCGGACAAACTTGAAGAAAACAAAGGAGAAGGGCAAGACTACAATATTGAACAAGTCCCCAACTGCGTAGAGAAGGCCATAAAATTACCTATGGTGAGTTTATAAAGATGGCCCCATTGACACGTCATTACATGTCAAGATAATAATGCCCATAACGGGAGAGATGAATGTACACCCGATGGTAGCTTCTTCAGTTACACAGGATAGCAGCTCGACCGGGGGTTGTTCAAATTTCAGATTTTTTTTTGCTTGTTTGAGTTTGTGATTTTTTTCAGTTTTAGTTTTAGTTTGTGATTTGTTTATGTTCCTTGCGCACTCCAATCCCTTCCCTCGGCGCCGATGGTAGCTTTTTTAGTGACAAAGGAATAGGACCGCGACCGGGTGCTGTCCAATTTCAGATTTTTTTTGCTTCCGATTTGCAAGCTTTTGGGGTTGCTGCTGTGAGTGCTGAGTGCBATAGGAGTTTGTATCCTTCATACTGATCCTACCCTAATGGATTCGTCATGGTTGATTGCACTCACTACGCAGACTTGGAGATGCTATCTGATGCCCTCGGATTCTCACTAGTCACTAAGTATTCATATTAGTTGATGTCAGCTTCAAATTAGGCTGATCATTTTGAATCCTGTTTGCCGAAATCATTTGTTAATGGGTCTGATCCGTAATCCAGTAAACAGAATTGTGCTGTATGAGCTCTTTCTAGGTGTTTGGTTAGTTGTCCATGTTTTCGAATTCAAGTTAAGATATTTTACCCTCCTGTGAACAGATGGCCGCTCTTCATTCACTTCCAACAGCGTCCAATGCCTTGGAGGAAGCAGACGTTCGTGTATCTCAACCAACGATGACGAGACTACCTCATGCTGAAACAGACAATGCGGATGAAACCATCACTGAAGATTCTCTACGGAGAGAGCAGAGAGTAAATTCAGTCAAATCCATTTCGGAGTTGCGGATGAAACCTCACTCCATTTCTAGACTTAGGATTCCTCTGTGTCGTATGGTTGCCATGCCTGTGGTGAGACTGGCGTTGCAATGCGATCTTACAAAACTGGAAAACGAGTTTGTAAATGGATATAGAGATGGCTCTGCTGTATTCTACGTATCCCCTACTAATGAGCAAGGGGAAGAAGATATCTTGTCTGATGCAGACAAAGAGTTGTGGGGTCCACTATGGCATGAAAAGAATAATGAGTTCAATGCCTACCTCAGTGCAACACCTGGCTTGGAGCATCTTCAGGGGTCGAAGTTCTTTGTTTGTGATGGAAAAATCGCCTGCTTGCATGGAGATCCTACATTTCCAAAAGCTACAGCGACAAGAAAGACTGGCACGTTGCCGTGGATTCCATCATTTTGGAAACGAAGGGCAGAATTGGTAATGCCATGCATGCTATGCATGACATYAACAAGTAAGTGCTTCATTTTTCATCTTTTGATTTCGAGGTACTATTTGTGTTTTTTCGTAACTGCAGTCTTTAACTTGATTTTGTACTTTGTCTCAMGCAAACCGAAAAYTCATTTATCAGGACTWGCTTAGTGCACACRTTATACMGTGTACGCAAGTATGGCGCRCTGCCATTGGAGAAGTTTGTTGAACATCTCAGYTCCTYAGAGATGTTACAATGTAAACAAAATTTGAGGAAAAGTTGGTACTCGATGTCTATCGAAGTTTTTACGTCTTTCATTTTTCGGGTAAGTCATTAATGCATYTTCCATTTTGATTTGGAAATTATTATGCTTTTGAAGGGATAATGACTTCATTGGCTATTGCTTCCTTCAAATCATGTGCAGTATGAGATTGCTGCGGCCTTAGATATTGCGGGCCGCGTCTACAAAGAGGACCCCCCCCCCCCCCGATGAGCAGACAATGGGGGGGATTATTGATGCAATGAAGAATGGGAGTAAAGAGAAGGCATTGAAGTTGGTCCAAAAAATGGGGAAGCTCTTAGCTGTTGCTAATCCCATTCTTGGGAGCGAATGGCTAGAACAGGTACAATCACTGACATAGTAATTGAGTTACTAATAAATGTTTACGTAGTCTTCTTGTCATTCTAATTTTGTATCTTTCTTATGTAGATTGAACGCCATTGGAGTTCCAACATCACTCTTGAAATGACGTTGGAGAAGTTGCAATTAATTGCAACAGCCAATGCTAAGCCAAAGCAAAAAGCAAAGTGGCTTCGTTGGTGGAACTCATCTATTCAAACTAGAGAAGCGCAAAGGCTTCCGTTGAAACCTGTTGGAGAGAATGAATTGAAGGCATTCCTGGGGAAGGCTTGTTGGTATGCTGGGATATGTGAAGCCTAAGCATGTCGTTAAATTGATTTGTTAGTTTACATTTGCCATACTGTGATGCTTTGTAGTGTCTTCTTCCTAATCTTGGAAATTCCTTGAATTTGTTTATTGAAATTTACCTTTTGTTATTTTGCAGATTGAGGAAGTGGCAACTGAAATGTTTGACAACATTGTGAAGAAAGATCWGTTGCCCTTGAATATGGACTCCTCACTAGAGCCAGAGAGTCTCGTTGATTACATAGAGGACTGGAGAATCCGACTTTGGGATTACGCCTTCTTAGGGTACTTTCGTGGACATGATGTTTTCAGGAAGTCTGATGACTTTAGAAAGCACAAGTCCGCTGATTAAGTGGTCAAGCGTGTTGTCTATCGGTGAGGATTTCGATTAAGACTGATGATATTGTATAACTATTTTTTGATTCAAACACTATCTTTTCCACTCTATGTATGTGTTCTGAGTTATTTTTCCTTTCTCTCCAGATACTTCAGGTACGCGTTGTTGCCCAAAGGTGCTATAGAAAAACGTGATCTTCCTTGTTTTTTGAAGACTTGGTTGGATGCCTTCTCAGAGACAAGCATGTTCTCAGCACCTCAAACAAAGATGTGGACAACTATGCACTTGAAAACCGGAGCATGGTACTTGGACTGTCCACCGGAATTCACTCCGCTACCCGAGGAGCACTTGAGACGCTCCTTTGATGAAAAAAATCAAGTTAACTTTGTGAGCATTGGAAATGCTTGAAATCAATTCATTTGGTGCTTGAAATTGCACTCATAATGATCCAAACCTTAGGATTTGGAGTTTTTTAATGATTTGCTTCAAATATTATAGGATTGAATACAACCAAGTTTAGCAATTTATTTTATATTGATGGCTAGAGACAAAATCATATGTAGTAGTCAAATTCTTTGGTTTATAAAACTTAAAAACCAAAGAGGTACATTTGTCTCAAGTATTGTCAATACTCACCCAAAACACATAGTTACATTAGTTAACAATGTCATGTAGGCACTAAGACATAGAAATAAATTTATTTCATTTGAATTAATTTAYTAATCTTATAAAATTCCATTTATTATGTGCCTCTTTCAATAATTATTCAAGAATGCACTTGAATTTGTATCCTACTTTAGGGTGTTTTTAAATGACAAAAGGCGTAGTTATCTTCTTTCTAAATGGAGGTCAAGATACTTCCCACCCTTACACGTAGGGGCCAAACTCTAATCAGCAGTTCATGTGGTGTAAAATAATTCAATTTGAATTTTTATTCCTTCTTTTTGCAAAATGTGGAATCTAAACCTCCATTTAAGAAGAAGGCAACTTCATATGATTAGTGATGGCATGCCTTGTTGTCAATCCAAAGTTTTTTTCCTAGGGATTAGATGCAAATGTTTATTAGAATTGAAAGAAAAACTATAAAAATGGAAGTTATATATAATTTTAGATAGATTAGTTTTTTTGAATAAAAATACTCTAAAAAATCCTACTCCTTAAGGTCTACCAACTTCTTGAAAATATTGGTTGGAATAGGAGAAAATCTACTTTGAATGTTTTTTCCAAATGCATGTGCTTGAATTTTCAAATTATAATTATATAAATATTGACCATTGATTTTACATTTATAATTTAAATATGTAGGGTACTAAAATACTTGTGATTTCTTAAACAAAAATTCCACCTATATCCAAAGTAGCAAAATTCTCTTTGGCAAAATTTTGCCAATTTGTTCTTCATTTTGGTATTGGCTGGTACCTCAACACTAGGAAAAATCAATGAGGAAATGGATCCTTAGAATTGCCATATTCTTCTGAAAAAAACCATTTGATTTGTCAATAATTGGACGTATATTAATGAAAGACAATTCGTGAATGAACGTATAGATTTGGATGATTATGACCAATTTTCTCTCAACTAGATGCATTCCAAGCAATATAATCATTTTTGGTAACTTATTGCCAAAATCCAACCTTAGCTAGTGTCCACAACAAGATTATAGGAAATCTRAGGTGTTAGGAGAAACTATTTGTAAATTCTATCCAAGCGTGGACATAGAATTTGCCAAATCTTCTTGACTGTAGTAAATTATATAACTCAAATGGATCAATATGGAACAATAAAAGCAAAAATAGCAAAAATAGGCTTTTTATAGTTGATTCCCACATTGGCAATATAAAAAAATCTAAGAAATTTATGGTGATTCCTATGTGTAAGTTGCTCGACAAACTGAATAACAAAAACCAATCGGTTGATCCAAAAGCAAGGAATATTGTTTTGATCACACAATCATAGGCTCTATATTTAACCCTTTAGTGCCMGTGGTTGATTTGGAGGGGCACCACATTTTTACACAAATGTACAAATGGAGTACATTTGGCGGTTTCAAGTGTATGCCATTACAACTTCAAAAATTCATAACTAATTCCACAAAGCTTCAAAAAATATGAATCAACTTGGATTAGATTTCAATTTTACTTGTCTTTCAAAGAATATTTATCAAAAAACATTTCAAGAAGTTTCACCACTCCAAACCTCAGTTTTAGCTCTTAGATGGGTAGTTTTTGTCCCTCCTACTTTAGCTAATTCATGCATATCTTTGGATTTCATGAATTAGACAATGGTGGAATTATTAGGTAGTATTGTCACCTTCATGGCTTATATGTCTTGCAAAACCTTGCCCAAATTGAAGCTTATTTATGCATTTCATAGGCCGGCACCCTCTTACTGAAACTAACCTAGTTTATTTGTAATTGCATGCCTTGAGCATCTAAAGATTTTCTAACTCCATTCTTCTTTGACTTTTTTCAAATTAGGTGTGTTTTGACCTAGAGTAAGTATAGAGTCCAAAAATCGACCAAAATGTAGTCGATCGGTCACAAAAGGGTTAAAGGTCAATTGGTTGCTTACATCGAGTGGTATTTTTTTTTTCATGCACAATTTTTTCTCCATTTGACAACCGCCAATCAAAAGACATTGATTATTTTTAAAATTTTAATGGATCAAAATAGCATGATTATTGTTGTATTTTTAGACAACAACTAAAATTTATCTAAACATCATCTATCTGTTGCAGGACTCTCCGGCTGGTTTGGGTGCGGCGGTTGCCGCTGGATTGCCGGTTGTCGGCATCACCACCGGAAATCCTGGGCCTGCTCTCATTGCTGCGGGGGCAGCCTTTCTCATCAAGGATTATGACGATCCTGCATTGTGGAGTCAGTTGGAGAAATAGTTAAGTCATATGGTGACAGTGAACCTGGAGATTCCGGGCAATTGCAAATCAGAGGCGAGTTGTGAGGACAGCGGATAGACATTCATTTGCTCTCCGCACATCCATAGCAATCTTCTCTTTGTCTACACAATTTTCATTAGATAGGATACCATTTATCCGGACATTGTATTTGAAACTTTTTATTTATCTTATAATAGCAATGCTTGAAAGTTGATACCATCACAAGCACGGTTTACAAGCACGATATTTGCTTACAATTCGGTCCCGTCCAAGGTGATCCTCAGAATTTGTGAATTTGTAGCTTAGAATTTGTGATCGTGTAACTAGTGTGTGAGCATGAAAATGCAAGCATGTGAGCATTGAGCATATGTAGAAGTAGATATCTTACAATTATTGAAGGTGCTTATTATATAAAAACCTATAATATAGCTATTTATATAGCTATTTATAACATAGTTATATTATAGTGACTTCAAGGAATGAGTTTGTGCGAATGGTTTCAAAAAGTGACAATGTAGAGAGTATGAAGAATCAAAGCAAGAAATTTTGAACGTGGAATTTTGAAAGAACGTATGACACACAATTGCAAGAAAATTGAAAAGAAATCGCCATTAGAATCAAAAGATACATAATGTCAAGATTGAGTATGTTTATAGACTTATTTTTTGAGGCGTTATGTGCAAAGTGGTCAAAATCATTTCCACTTGCCATGAGTAGCCAAAACAACTACAATTGGATTTGGCATGCTAGCATACAATCTCTCACATTGCTCTATAGTGATGGTTCTAAAACTCTCCTAGATGCACACTTTCATTATTGTAATGGACCTACATGAAGAGTTGGATATGAATTCAATGGTGTTTGAAAATTGCCCAAACATGTTCTATGGGATTTAGGTTTGGGGATTGAACTGACTACTCTAAAACTTGCTCTGAAAACCATTTTTTAACAGGCTTTGCTTTATGTGTGAAAGCAATATCATTCTGAAAAATGACTTTGAACATCAGGGTTGAAATATCCTATTTCTACAAACTAACAAATAAGTCTCCATATAAGAGTGAAATATTGATTTTTTGGCATTTAAACACCCATCCACCTTTTGATGATCACCTAGACCTTTTAATTTATTGTCATACAACTCTATAGCGTGAAAGCCCCTCTACCATGCCTCACTCTTTGCTTCACTGCACAATTGTGCAATCTCTTGTTGTCATTGACCTTGTAGTGCCATTTCAATTGAAAAGATTTATTTTTGTCTCATTGCTATTTAATACAACTCACTTCCAATCCTCTATTGCCCAATCTTTGTGGATTGTTGCAAAGTGTAGCCTCTCTCATAAATATTTTTTATGACAAACAAGGATTTGGCACCTCAAGCCTTGCATATTTGTGGATTTGGCACCACAAGCCCTCRATCTAGAATCTTTCAAAGCATATTATAGTGTGTCATCACAAAATCCTACTTCTCTATCCACTCTCAGCACTTTTGATGCCTATATTGTTGTTTTAATCTTCCAACCATGACCAAATGCACTACACATATCTCGAAGCGGTAAGAATCTTTGAAACACTTTGTTTTGGCAATTCTATGCTACTAGCTACAATGTTTGATCCTCACTCCATTAAGAAACTTTGTGAGACTTTGCATCCACTCTTGTACTATTACCTTTTATAAAAAAACATTAATATCTCTTACTTTTCCTCTTGCAATTGGCTTCATCATGCCAATTCTACTTYCTATACTATAAGGTTGGTCACCTATTTCCGACCACTTAAGCTATTTAGCTTGTCTGCGGCAGGCAGAAAGTTCAAGAAAAAAAATTCCAGTTTAGAAAAATAGATTTTTGATGGATTTCATAATTAAAATTTTTTTTCCCTCAAAAACAAAATTATCATGAATTTTTTTCGTGAAGATTCTGTTTGCCCCATTCCCGATGAGTAGGCAAACCAATTTCCAACCATGGGATGGTCCAAAAATCAATGCAAGGCTTTCAATGTATACATTATGATCATTGTATGCTTTTAATGTACACCTCTTGGACATTGTTGTTGCTCTTGTGGGCCACCAAAACGTGAGTTGTCACCTAGACTTGAGCTGATCGGAAACTAGAGCGCCCTATTGAACGCAAATAGGATGCTGGTCGAAAATGGGGTACCTCCTTTACAATATGTTCTACAAGAGAAAAAAAGAAGAGAACCACAAAAAATCTGGCCAAAAAACACAAATTCTCTAAGAGCTACTCTCATCTAAAGTTGCATGAAACTTTGCTTCTAAAAATGAGTCTATGAGGGTACATGCACATTTGTGATGTTAATTCACAATGTAGATATCATTTAGACAAAGTGCCATGTGGAATGTGTTAAGAGTCTATTGGACACAATATAAGCCTTTTGGGGGCTTTAACCACCTTTTGTTTTTTGAGCTAGCTGTAAATGAATTGAAGCTCCTTGACAAGGGCGTTGCCTAAGTTGATGTATAATCATGGAAGGTTTTTATAATGTAGACACTATATTATAAGTGTATAGTCTTTTGGATCATTAGGGGTTAATCATGCAATTAAAAAACAAAACTCTTTGTCCATAAATATTGTAGCAAGGAATTGGAATCATGGCTTGTACTAGCAATGATATTGGAGGAGATTTAAATACATTCCGTTGCAATTGGCTCCGTCAATCATGACTATTGGTGTTGATTTTTTTGCAATAAAGAGTGAATCTAGTGATGAGAACAAAGTAAGAGCTCTTTCTAGCAATGCAATAAGTGGAGACACATCAAGAATTGTGCATATTTTGGGGTGCCCAATAGCATTTTGCAACGACAAATACCTTTTGTTGGTCGTTGAATTCAAGTTGGGCGGAGTATGGTGTCCAATTGGTTGTTCCGGTGATGAGCAATGATGCCAGAATATGTCACCACTTTCTTTCATGCAATTTTTTTTTTTTTTTTTCTCCTTCAAACACTTCTCCGAAGTGCCTGAACATGTCACGACTTCCAAGCAATTTATGCCATGATATTGATCATCAAAAAGGTCCACCACTACCAATAAGATTCACTGACAAAAATCTAGCCTTCGTCATGTGGTCAACGAAAGGAAGCCGGGCAATTATAGCCAATCTGGCTTTTTCCTGAAAACCAAAGCAAAAAACAAAAACAAAAAAAGGGCTCGTCAAGATGCGATGTTCCTTCGGCCCTGGTATCATAATTTTCCTCAACTCCCTGACAGAAGGCATCATGTGCCGTGAAAGGAAACGTCGGTGGTAACTGCATTTCAGTGATCGACAGGCTTCGTTCAATTCCTCCGACCCATGAGTTTCAAATATACGAGCTGTTCGTCCGAATCTGGCATCCGATTCTGCTCCAAATCGAACCCTCTTTACCTCCTCGATCGATCATTGATTCAGCATAGTCGGGGTTCTTGTTGATATCTGGCATCATTCTGTTCTTCAAACACTCTCACTGACTTTTAACTCATTGCATTGATTCAGCATATTCTGAAACTTCTGGTTATCATGTTGAGATTGATTTGCATGGATAAGAATTGAACACCGCGGCTTCGATCGATCGATATAGCTGCTGCAGAAGCCGCGCCGCTGTCATCAGTTTAATTGCAGCACTGTCGAGTTGCAGATCGACGCTTGAGCTGTTTTGAATTGAATTAGCGATGGATGATGGAGCAGTAGCAGTAGCAGCAGCAGGAGGAGGTGGAGTTGGGGTTCACGCGGGTGATCATGCGATGACCACTACTGAGTGTGGACGYGGCGAAGCCGAGAAACCCACTGCGAAGGTGGCACGGGCCATAGCAGGGATGGCAGGTGGCGCGGGAGAGTTCAGCTACACSAGAAACTCAGCGATCCAATCTCAGTCCATCACTATCTTGCAGTCGATCTTGGAGCAAGAGATTCAGGAGCTGGAATTACTGAAAAACTGGAGCGGGAGCGCGATTCGTATGGCGGATTTCGGATGCTCCGTGGGCGCGAATACGCTTCGGTATGCGGAGATCTGTTAYCAAAATGTGTGCCGAACCAGGTTGATGAGCCGCAATGCCGCCAACGGCGCCGGCTCCGGTCGCGAAAGGGAAGGAGGAGGTTCGGATGAAGTGCAGTATTTCTTCTGCGACTTGCCTTCGAATGATTTCAACACTTTGTTCCTTCAATTGGAGGATTGGAGGAAAACGCAAACTGCTGCGAGCATGGAGGATTTCTACGTCACGGCAGTCGCGGGGTCATTCTACAGACGCCTCTTGCCCAGGGGAAGTCTGCATGTCGCCATCTCGGCGTTCGCGGTACATTGGATGTCACAGGTAATAACTGGAATTGAATTGCTGCAGTTCATCGATGCCATAGTTTCTTAAAACTATTGGACTGATTTTTCCTTACTAGATACGAGGTCCGTAAAGCGCCAGGCACTCTCCTGGTCCATCTAAGAGCTGAAACGGAAATTTGAATTTGGGGGAGTTGAAACTTCTTAAAATATTTTTCAATAAATTTTTCTGGAAAGACAAGTGGAATTGGCTTCTAACCCAAGTCGTTTCATGTGTTTTGGAGTTTCGTGGAATTAGTTATGAATTTTTGTAGTTGAAATGGCAACCTCCTCGAATGTACATCGATGCCATTTTCTAAATACTGTTGCACAAGACTACGCTTATTTACAAGTTGTACTAGTGTATGTGACACTAATTTATCAAAGACACTATTTTGAATTAATGTAGTTTGAAATATTATTCTATTGTACCAATTACCTCAAAAATGATACTAAGCTTGTTGATGATATTGACTAATCCCCCCCACCTCATTAGTAGGACAAATCAGTGGATTTGAGAATTGTGGTTACATTGTCAAAAGTATTGTCGGACACGGCATAAACTATAACAAGCTTTTTGAAATCATTGCCACAGATGATATGACTAATATAATTGCAATAAAATCATCACATTAGACTTCAATCAAGGTTCTCATGCGTTGCATGGATCAAAACTAAGTTGCGACTTGGYTATTGTTCTATTGTCTAGGTGCCTAATGAGGTATTGGACAAATCTTCACTTGCTTATAACAAGGGGAAAGTGGGAATAGGCAATAACAAGAATGTTGCAGCATTGCAAGCCTTCGAGCAGAGTGCAAGGCAAGATCTTCGTAATTTTTTGCTATCTCGAGCAGATGAAGTCATCCCAGGTGGTTTAGTTTTGTTTTACACTTGTGGTCGTGCGGATGAGTGCCATCCACAAGTTCAATGGCCCAGCGAGGGAGTGAATTTGGGGCCATACAATAAAGTCTTTGAGGCAACGTGGGAAGAACTTGTCATTGAGGTATTTTCTGGTTCACTTGAGTCAATTTCAAAAAGGCAAAGTCTTAATTGCAATGATCTCTACCCCGAATAGAAATACATGAAAAATTTCATAAGTATCTTTTCATGTTTGGTATATAAAGGCTTATATGAAGGATGTCAATGAATGAGCACTTATTTATCCTTTAAAAAATGTATTATTGCAGGGTGAAGGATTAATGTTACCTAGGCTAAAGGGATGYCAATGCTAATTTTTACTTCAAACTGATACATATATATGTATAATTTTCTTGTATTTTTTTTCCATAATTATAATCTTCCATAGTAGATGCTGAGCGATAAAACATTCTAAAATTGTCAAAATCTTAACTTAATTGAATAGAAAATAACAAGAAATAATTATATCAGCAATATTCTTTACCAAACTCATTTCATTTTCTTAAGTTTGATAATATTATGATTTCAAAATTCCAAGGAAAATTTGTTTTGTAAGATGATGGTCACCAACAAGCTATCATTGCTTTCAACACATGTTTGATTGATTTTGGATACCAAATGTTTTTGCACATTTTCACAATTATTTAGGTTCTCTACTTGGGAAAGACTCAATTGCTATATGAATTTTCACACATTTTAGTTGATGTTTGTATTAATTCTAAGACAAATGTTTTTAAAAAAATGCAATTTCAACATTATTTTATTAAATCTACAATATTTTATTTACAAAATATATCARTATTTACAATATATTTTATTTATATTTCTATTAAATCTACAATATTTCCAGCACAATTGTGTTACATTCAATACAAAACACCAACTAAAATGTGTGAGATTTTTCTTCTAAATGAAGATATTCCTAGCCTACATTATATTATCACATGTACAATGGGGTGATCAATTCCATCACATTTCAATGACTTTCTTACCAATTTATAGAGAGGTTTCAATGTAGGGTATAATAGAAGAAGAAAGAAGAGATACCTTCAACGTTCCAATGTATTGTCACAGCGTGGATGACGTAAAACTAGTCACAGAGTCGACAAATGCTTTCCACATCAAACGATGTGAGATCAAGCAACAAAGCTATTTCCCGACAGATGAAGTGGAGCAACTTCTTAATAATCCTGAGGCATACGGCCAGCTTACAAAAAATTTCACAAGGAGCCTTGTGAATTCRATCATGGTGGAGCATATTGGAGAGGAGAAGTGCCATGAGTTTTTTGAACGCTTGGAGAAAAATGCTGCTACGGCTGCGCGGGAGAAGAAGGTGTCGTGCTTGCCCATGGATTGCATATTGGCCGTTTTGATTCGGAAATAGCAAATACTACTTGATTAGAAAATAGGTACAGAGAGAATTTGACACAAACTAGTGGAATCAATATTTGTATTTTTCTACATGAATTTGGTATACCACATTTATCTACTTTTAGACTATTAAGTGAATTTTTGGTAAAACATTTGGAATCTCCATAGAAATATTCCTTGGTGTTTATATTGATCTTTTGATGTTTTGCATAGTCTSATAATGCCCTTTTTCTATATTATTAATTATAGGCTTTCAAAAATTTAGAAGTAGTTAAATGTGGCATTTGTTTTTCATTGATATGTTTCAGTGATTTTGTACAAGGCAATGCCTAGTAAAGTGGAAATTATGAAAAGTAAAGGCTCTTAAGGGATGTTCAAATCTTGGAAAATCCTAATTTCTTACAAATTATCATTTTTTAAAATATTGTCCAATTTCATCACTAGTTTTTTTTTGAATCAACATTTTTTTGGAAAATGAATTGACTCATTTTACACTAACTAATTCCTCTATCCTACTAAAAACCTCCAAATGAGGCACAATTTGTATCCCACTAAAAAACTCTATTTCTTGATTTCGACCATTGCATAAGTTTGCCGTGTTGAACGACCTTGTGGAAGGCAAGTGAAAGAATCTAGAAGCATTCTTCTAGTCAAGCAAGCTTGGCCTTGCCCATATGAGGCAACTTGTATTTGTTGCTTCTTCAAACAATAGCATTTACAATACAATCAATGAGTACTTTGGTGCTATGAAAATTTGTTCATAAAGTGGGCCAAGTTTTTTTGTTGCGGATATTTAGGTTGGGGAACATCTTTCTAGAATCCAATTGTTGCTATCACCTTTTAAATAATCTAAATTGATAGAGCTAGCGGCATCTACAAACTATGCCAAATATCATATTTTCCACATGAATTTTCGGTGCCTAAAACGACACTTCAAGTGAAAGATTTTTGCATAGATATGACGGATGGGTTATTGGTTCTTGAATGCATGTATTATTGTTGACAGTCACTATGACTTAATATACAATTAATCCCTTGARGGAAAGATTTTTGGAGGTTTTAGTAGAACACATGGAATACTTCTATTTCTATAATGTGTATGTTTAAGCTATTTTTTGTACTTTTACTTGAGATATATATTGGTCTTTCCTATAAGTGCCAATAATTTGTCTTGTAAAATAGCAATGCTATTTCTCAAGTCAATGTATTATGAGGATGCCCTTAATACATGTGGTTTTGAATTCAAATAGAGTATAGAAGTATTTCTTGAATGGGCATGATTGTAAAGTTAAAGTCTAAGAAAGTGTTTCTAGCTAAATTCTAATATAGAATAGTGCAAGCTCTGGAGCCTATTATTTCAAATTACTTTTTATTAGCCAATAGCATCAAGAGTTCCATTCCTACACATCTCTTGTAATTTTCAATTTTTAATGGCCCATTTAGATAAAATCTAAACATTAGTTAGAGTGTCTTGAACTAAACTCAATGACGTATCTACATCATCATTAGAGTTTTACACAAAAAATTGGATGAAAATCATCCATTCTTCAATAGGCACAAAGCTTGGTTGACCATCCAAAGGACACAAACAGACTCCACGTCCTTCCAAGGTTAATATTGTGAGCAAATTAATCTTTACCTCATGTAAAGATAAAGCCTTTATTCACACAATCAAACGTCTAATCTGATACATTGCATGTTCTATAGTTCTAGTAAGTTGGGCTCTATTTTCAAGTTCTAATCTTCAAGAGAAGGAATCACATTCTTTTTTGTGAGTAATAAGATATTTAGATTTATTGATGATCATTTAAGATTACTATGATTCTTTTGAAGAAAGAATGAAAATAATTCAAATCAAATATGCCATTAGTTCATAAAATTTGACAGCATTCACGATAAATAGGTGTAGTGTACACAAACTTTTTTGCATCATTTAAGATCTAGAGCAAGGAGTTATAAGTTGCTTGAATACTATTGAAATTAAAAGCATCTTTAAGTTTTGTCATTGATTCTTGAGTTAAGTCACTTCTTCTTCAGCAATCTTGACTATAATCATCAATAACTTGTTCGAAGCAGTGCGAGTTCCTTACCAGGAGACACATCAAGCGCCTTCTCTCAATCCAGAGAACTGCATTTCAGAGGAAATTTCATTACTCCTCCGAAGCTGGTGAGTCCTTTCTGCCAACAACTTTGTCCTCTTGCGGTTGCCTTGCAGCTCGGTATTGGCCTGTTTTTTCAATCTCATGGATTCGCAAATTGCACACCAATTAGTTGAAATGTCTATGGTTTCAATTTTCATCCTTATTTTGGTCAGTAGCAGTGAGAATCATCAACATGCTGTAAGAGCATTTCCATTTGTAGAATATGAGAGTTGTATCTGCACTTACGCAGCTGAGAACTCGTTGAATGTTCAGGTGCATTGTTAGAGGATATTGACTCCATAGCCCGCATGACATGAGAGTCATCACTGAAACACTTCGGGTGTTGCATACTCCTGTTGCAGAGTCTTGTTACCGCTCATGCTGAACACGAAAGTTGCAATTTCTCAGGGATTCCGGTTAATAAAGAAGATAAACATTTCAGAGATAATTAAGAATTTAGGGTTTAATGGCACTGTGATGTCTTTGAAGTGCCTGAGGATTGGAGGCCACTGTGTTATGTTTGACTGCTGACAGTTATAGTTGCAGATATTGAGTCTGCAAACAACTAGTCCAGAATGTCAAGCAAATCAAGCTGTCCTACGGAGTGTGGACCTCAGGGAGATGTTATACCGACAGACGAGGAGCAGGACGACCTCAGCCCGAAGCATTTGCCGCATTATAGCTGCTTCAAATCAGTAGCCAACACATCAGACGGTGAGTTAGAAGAGCAAAATGAAAGCGCAAGTGGTGAGCTAGAGAAGGAATCCGAAGTCACGTCATGTGATACGAAGCCTCAGAAAGAACCTGAAAGCGCATCATGTGGTTTGTCCGAAAAGGAAGTCGCAAAGATCAAAGGAAATGAGCAAGTAGACGACGAGGAACGAACAAAAACTGCGATCAAGGAAGACAGTGACGACAGACAGAAGAGCAAAGAAATCGATCATTCTTCTTCTCTTTTCAACATTGCTGACGCCAAGTCTGGYGATGTTGATAACCAAAACTCCAAGCCCTTTCATACTAAAACCCCTGCGCCGAACTCGCTTGCAGCTSCCGGCACTCCGAACGTTGATATGCTTGTAAAAGGTGCCAAGCAACGAAGCCAGAAATCCCCTGGAACCAAGTCTCCGGCCAAGTCTCCTCGGGTATTACTCCAATCCGTGCAATTGCCACAGGCGGCATCTCAAGAAAGCTACAACGACCATCCAGCGGCTTAGAATCAGAGTTGTTGCATCTAAAACACCTCAAACAATTTARCCTAATTACTTCTCTTAACTTATTCCGTCATCGCCAATCCGACATTGTAACAAAACAAGAAAYGGTTCTTTACGAGGCCGATTCAGAATACTCTTAGTTTTTTTGTAAGATACAACTCGAATAGAAACCCTAATAAAAAGACTGAGCATGTTTCATGACAATGTCAACCAGCTTTGTCCCTTTACTTGTTTAGCAATGGTATCCCATTTGCGAATCCTCAAAAATTTGTACATAAGGCGCTTGATTTGAGATTTAGAAAATTGAAATACAGATTTGAGTTCACAAGCGCAGAGATTTGAAGCTACGAGACCTTGGCTCTAACTTAAAAGCAGTGATTACAGAGAACAGTCCAGCTTCAGATTGCTGAGAATTTTCGGAGAGCTCTCTGAATGAAGCTACGTTTGCACTGAGTTTGATTCTATTTGTGAGAATGCAGGAGTGTCAACGTACATTCAGGCAAATGCGAAGAGAACACTAGGATGCGGTCCAGATGCCTGCGTAGAGCTGTCACGCATTTTAGCAGTTCCAGAGGTGATTTCCAGAATCAAATTTTCGCAATGTCGCTAGGGAGCTCTTGACCCCGGATCATCTTGGCTACCTTCTCACGGTGCGATTCTCTCATCTCTTTATCAATCTAAGTAACAGTCATGTCCAATTCGCAAGCACGCAGTGCACTCAAGAAATGCAGAAGTATAGGGCAAAGGAAGTGAAAACACAACAAGCTCATGAGAAAAACTAACGAGAGCTGACACATGAATGCAGAAATGTCCTATCTATCAATTGGAAAGAGCATGGAAGCACGTAGCGTCGCCTTGCAAGTTTCCACCAAACCCAGAAGAGATTTCAAAGAATCAGTGGCTCAGACATTGGACTCCGATCACCTTCAAGGATGCGGCGAAGAGGACCTATCAACGCTACCAACCCTGCCTATTGGAGACTAGCACCAAATTATACTTTGTCCTCGGCTTTGATCCATCAACTAACYTGGAAAAACTTGGGATTCACAACTGGATTGCCCTCCCACCCTTGAACTTCCTTCCTCCAGGCTGCGAGAGAGTCATTGCTGGGTCAGCCGGTAACTCTTGACCACTTGWTTTCTTTTGCCATAAAACTTCCAARSAGTGAATTCTACGTGATTCCACTCCATTGTAATTTCGAAGCCTACGCWGGTSAATCMACATCTTAAAAWATTTGAAGCAAAGTTTAAGCAATTATTTATGTAGGCAAGTGCATTGGCAACAGGTCTGATGGTTTTGGAAGGAGGTGAGCAACCCGGGAGAGAACCAATAATGCTATGGGGCCAACCAACAATTCCTAATGAGAGATTCTGGAGGAACGACAAGGCACGCAAGCTATGCGGGGGGCAGTCTCTCGTATGCGTAACCAACCCTCTCACTCGGGAGTTTATAGTGCTGCCAGCCATCCCCAAACGCAGGGTGAACAACAAAATCRCCAAGTTTGTATACAGTGACGTGCAACGCTCCAAGTACCATCTTGTGATGGCCGGTTGGGACACGCAAAGAAAGAAAGGTAAACTCAGAGACATCCTGTGCGTGATTGTGTATTCCTCCGAGAAGCAGTGCTACATCCATGCGAACTACATAGACAATGCACGACCACTTCCTTATCACCAATGTGGCCGATCAGGAATGGCCGTCATCAACTATGGCGTTTACTTCGGAGGGGTTAGGGTTCTAGAACGGGAAGGTAATGAGGAGCTTCACATACCTGCCGTCTACTACTTCAATGTCAGTGATAAGAGAAGACAATGCCTCTGTTTCGACTTCACCCTTGTAAACATCGCCGGCCGACAGGTGCAACCTCCCAAGGTGGTGCAAGCAGGGCCGTTTCAGGTGTACGCGGCGACGAGATATGCACAGCTGCCTACGATTCTCTGGCTCGTTGAAGTGGAATTGCAACCCGACGGAACGCCATCAGGGACATTCAAGAAAGTGCCGTGTGGAGTCATGCCCACTGCATTCTATCAGAAACTATTCCCSTCAGCAGAGGARGCGCTGGAGCCCTACGAATGCAGCAGTGCGGATGGAAGGATAGCATTCAAGGTCCTTAGTCCTCGGAACTTGCTTGTCACGTACGATGTTAGAACGTACGAGTGGAGGATTTTTGAGTTTCCGTGCCAGAATGAGCAGCGGGAATTTCATTTGTGCGATGGCAGTTACGAACCTGTCTTCACAGCAAGGCCATAGCTCTAGCTGTGTGCATCCCAGAGATTGCCTAATCCAGCTTTCACAAGCTATTGTTTCACAATGATAGTAACGAAGCAAAGGTAGCGACAAAGTCGCAGAATGGCTCTAAAATTCTCCTTTAAAAGAAGAAGCGAATGGGAAATTTCTCCACGAAGTCACAGCTTCGACATGCTCTCGCAGGTGCACGACGACAACAGTGAGCCCACGGCGGCAAGACGTTGATACGGACAAACTCTTTCTATGCCCATGCTATGCAGCCGCTGGAAAAGCGCCTCCATCATCTCCGCGTGCATCTTCTTGAGCATTATCACCAACTTGGTCACCATACCACTGAAATTCCACTGAAATCCTCGCAGTCTTCGCGACCAGTGATGTGATATACGTCGCGTTCAGGATCCGCGCGCAGTCGCGCTCCTCCTTCCTTTCGGAAATAGTCACCTCCGTGGTGAGTAGGTGCAGAGAGTATTCTGGGCACTAATCGCARAACCCTGAGTTCGGAGCAGCCCTGTTTTTTTCCGCACCATGGTGCCAGATTGCACCATTCCAAAACAAATGTCCCTTTTTCTTTTATGGGTGCTAAATTAAAGTAATATTTTTTCTCCAGAATTTTTTTTATTTCTATTTATTATATGGATGAAATTGCCAAATTTGGATGAAAAAGTGTGAATTTGACTGAAAAGTGTTTTATGGTCCAAAAGACGGGTGGATGAGGAAATATAATGCTTCACCAAATTTTAAGTGAATGCCATCCTGGCACTTCTTCAAAAACAAAAAAGGGGTTGGTTCGGAATTTATCATGCCCATGTAATTTTGCAATACGTAAAAGCAACAATTTTTCTAGTTTCACTGCCTGAAAGATTAAACGACTAGAAATTTTTGTTGAGCTTATTAAGTTGAGCTAAATTAAGGGAAATGCAGCATAAAGGAAATGCAGCCTACGTGATTTTGTAATTTTTAGAGGCTTTAATAATATTTTATAAATTCTTGAAGTTGAAAATATTGGAGACCCTATATTTAAGAGTAGACTCACTTGGAATGAACAACCTTGAAGCACAAAATGTCTCAACTTTCATTGATTGCTAAAAAAACACTCTTCACCTCTCATTGGTTGCTTTTCAATAGTTGTATTGGTTTTGAATCAATAAATCATGGCACAGACTAGAAGAAAATGGGGGTATTAATGACTTGTTTGCCATGACTCCACCAACAAAAATGACTTCAAAATGACTTCAAAATGATTGCAAAATGACTATTTTGCAGCCATTGATGTTGGTGCAATCATGGCGAACAAGTCATTTATACCCCCATTTTCTCGTAGTGTGGAAGTGTTCATTTAAGGCCGTTTTTTAGGTGAGTATAAGAGAACAAAATGTTTGAGCAAGGAGGACCAGTGTTTTTTTTCCGGCGATTTGGTGCAAAATTGCACCAAAATTTTTGACCTGGCACCAAGCCTATAGGAAATTTTTAGTAAAATTTTGGATGAAATCGCCAAAAAACTTCAAGTTCAAGAAAAATCTTGGATGAAATCGCCACATTGTGAATGAAAATAGAATTATAGATACATAGTATCACATTTTCTATCCGGTACGTGGATGAATGTTGAAACTTGGAGCACCACCGTAACATTTAATATCGCCACTTCGCCACCTCATGGAAAATGAAAAAAAAAACACTGAGCAAGACTGGTGCTTTTACCGTACTTGTAGGGAATGCCAATCCCTACTTTTCTTTCTACCATTCAATTCTTGTTGGTTTCATGTAATTGTAATTACCTGCAAGTGAGAATGTTGGAAACCGCTCTAACTTGTCGAGTTGGAAACATGAGTGTCCAATCTTGTGTTTCATTTGTTACAAGTTTAATTCTATTGTAGTTTTGCCATTGTCATTTCTACCTAATTCTAAAATTACTTGGNGCACCACCGTAACATTTAATATCGCCACTTCGCCACCTCATGGAAAATGAAAAAAAAAACACTGAGCAAGACTGGTGCTTTTACCGTACTTGTAGGGAATGCCAATCCCTACTTTTCTTTCTACCATTCAATTCTTGTTGGTTTCATGTAATTGTAATTACCTGCAAGTGAGAATGTTGGAAACCGCTCTAACTTGTCGAGTTGGAAACATGAGTGTCCAATCTTGTGTTTCATTTGTTACAAGTTTAATTCTATTGTAGTTTTGCCATTGTCATTTCTACCTAATTCTAAAATTACTTGGCCTAAACCTTTTAGGAATTTTCCAATGCAATCTCATTTTGGGGATAAACTATCATAATTGGAAATATGAGAGGTGGCACCACCTTTTTAAAAGAAGAAAATGTCTAGGAAAAAGATGAAGACAACCATGCATAGTGGAAGAAGACAAATGCCATCAATATTGGGTAATTCACCTAATCACTTTCTAAATAAGGTACATCACTAACAAAATTAGAACCTTTATTTTTTTCAATATGCTATGAGATACAACATAAGCCCTATTATGAAAATAATTAGCTACCAAAGTATACCATTTACATTTTTCAAATAAATTCTTTTCCAAACACCAGATTACATGTTATATTTTTCTTTAAAGATCACATGTAGTTCTCCAAAAATTTGATATACTTTGGCATCTTAGAAAAACTAGGGCATATATTCATTGAATGTGTCAAGCCTCAACCGGTAGTCAAATCCTAACTTCAATTACAAATATGATAGAAAAAGACATAAATACAAAACCCTAAACTATTGTACTATAAACCATTGAGTTGTAACATTGCATATGAAAAGATGCTCAATTTGAACCCATTGGTATTAATTTTCACTAAATTACTATGAAAAGAGATATAAACTAAAACATAAAAGAACACAATGGATATTTTATAGAAGACTTAAATGCAAAATTAAGCTCCAAAATAACTTACTCACTTTTTCAATTCCTTTCAAGAAAATATCTCCTTTGTCTCACGATACGAAGTACTCACCCAATGTTCCTTCCATTGATGGCTTCTGTCTTCATTCACCATGTTATTTTCACCTTCCTCCTAGGTACTCTTTTGCTCTTAGTGGATGGAGCCAACTCCTTTCATGTGAAAGAARAATGCTTTCCAAAAATTGGCAGTGCATCATATATGGAATCCATATATAAGAGATATAAGGTATCGACACCCTTTAAACAAGCATAAAATGGTAAAAGTGGAACTACACCACCACAAGAGCTTCCAACAAATAAAACCCAAGTTTGAAAACTATTACTCACTACTTCCAAGCTTCAAATCCAAAAAAAATGGAATTGTAATGGAAATGAACTTAGAAGTGAAGAGAAGCACCTCGTCAAAGCACAATGAACCAACACCTATAAGCATGCAATGAAACGGTTTGTAGGACTTTCATGTGAAGACAAAACTAATTCTAAATTTTGGAACTTCTATAAGAAAAAAAAAGCAGTTTGTCACAAGGAGCGAGGAACCACTTGACTTCTCAACTTCTCAAAGCCATGTTGTTTTCATTGTTTTCATTGTGTGCCTGTGAGGTATCCATTAGGGCAGCGACCATAAGTTTAACTGCGGATAGTGGGGTATGACTTTTAGAATGAAATTCTAATATTACAGTAAAAAGTTCTAGGACTTGAAGGGTCCATTGTTGCAATTAGGGACTTGTATTTGACCCATATGGTTTGTAAAGATAGTCTTGATACCATATAATTAGAAACTTAGGGCATGCAACTTTCACCACCATGAAAAAAAAACTAACTCGCATGGTTGCATCAAGAGGAAAGGACTTACTTATTGAATGAACTATTAATATTTAGATTAGCAAAATGACATTTGATCAAAAATATAAAAATATTTTGATGAAAGTTAACTAATTTTGTCACCTTTCTAAAGAATGATCAAAAGTTCTTCTATCTTGGAAGATTGACATTTAAAAGAAAAATTCATTACTTTGTTAATACAATATATTCCTACGTGGCTTCCCAAAGAATGTGATAACACTACAAGAGAAAGGGGTGTTTTAAGTATGGTCCTAGAGATAAGATTTTTAAGTAATGACCTACAAGGAGTCTTTTAAGTAAGAATTTACTGAAAATACATGTCTTTTTAGTAAACTCTTACTAACATGTATTTTCAGTAAATTCTTACTTAAAAGACTCCTTGTAGGTCATTACTTAAAAATCTTATTTCTAGGACCATACTTAAAACACCCCTTTCTCTTGTAGTATAAAGACATTGATTTATTTCCTTTTGAAAATTGTATTGGCCCAAAGTTTGAAACTTCAGTTGTCTCATATAACATTCATCCTAAATATTGGGTCAGAGTGCATGTCTGTTATCCTGACCATACCATCAAGCTTTGGGTCATGAGGCTTATTTCCACAATCAATGCACAAATGCAAACAAGAATTYTAACTTCAATAACTTTTGCTATAATGGAATATGTCACCCATTTTGTTTCATACATTTAGCAATCAAATGTGTAGAAATATATAAATATTTGTATTATATTTTTAAGAAAAATATATTTTTAATTGTCTAAAATGAGAAAACTCTCATGGCTTTTGAAATTTTGAATTTTTTTTGGTTGATTTGTAAATTTTAAATAACAAACTTTGATAACTTTTTCATCCTAAATGTTTTAAACTAATACCCCCTAAAGTGCCAAGTGAAGGCCTTTTCATCAAACAATGTTCAAAACTAACATTTCTATTGCAAAGTGCAAAAATCTTTAGAAATTGTTATTTCTATATATCAAACCATAGCTAGTATAAAAATGTGAACAAAATTTTTAAATACTTGACTACATCGATTGCAAAGTATTTGCATAATTAGTTTTTATGGCTTTGAATCTTTTTAGCTCAAAATTTTGCACTACCAATATTGGTATTAATATAAAATCTTTCATTTTGAAGAATTGAATTGAAATTCTTGGAAAAAGAATAAAAAAATTCACGCTTGATCTTCATTCTTTAAAAAATTGTTAAGTAGAAGTAGGTATATTAAGATAGAAGGAAAAATAAATAATTAACAGGTCTACGATGGAATTGAAACACCATAAGCCTCATGGAGAGATTGTTCTAGCAAATGAGCTAAACCCTTTCAACTTCTCTTTTTAAAAATTTAAAAATTGAGTTAATAAACAAATTACATAAGTATTTCTTCAAAACCGAAGTTGAGATTGTTCCAAAAGCAAGATTGATATAACAATGTGACAATGTGATTAAAAGAAGACTGCCATTTCCAAACATTTATTCAATTTTAGATGGGACTACTTCTCATCACTAGTACAAAGAGAATGAATTAAATCCTTTAATGTAAACAAAAAACAATTTCTATGGGAAACAAAAAGTAACTAAAAAAATTGTATGTTGATTTTTAAATTTATTTGGTGCTAGTTGACAAATTTTGTTTTTGGCTTAGAGTGGGATAACATTTKCTTCCAAGCATCAATTCAAATATAAATTACATCCCCCCAAAGCTAATGTATTTATCTATCTTCGTAACAAAATTAACAAAATTGAAACAAAAATTGAGACTCATGATTACTATAAGAGCCTACCTAAGTCCTATTTTTGTCTTTCAAAGGGATAGTGGGACTTTATTGGTAAACATTTATTACTTTTTTAGTTTTTAAGCTCATTGACATCTGACAAATTCTCGCATCAAATTTTTAATATCATAACAAGCTATAAGTAAAAAAATAGTGTTTTAGAATGTTAGGCAAATTCAACTAGCTTTGTTTTTCAAATTAATTGGCCAACCTCTAGGTTTTTTTGCAATTACTAGTTGTATGGATTCCACATGCAATCTCAAATTTTTAAGTGTAAAAATTTATAATTTAGTACTTTGTATTAAACCATATAGACAATACATAATATCGTAGAGTTTATATAAAATTCAAAAAATTAAACTGAGTTTAGAAATTGTATTTGATTGCATGAAATGGAAGTGGTTGGATTTTAGGCGTTGAGATTCTCAACCTCTTGGTACAAGCTTCATTTTTTAACCCATAAACAATGCCAAGGCCATTTTTGGGTAGATGAATGAGAGAGCATCCTCTTGTATAGGACATAAGTGCAACTATTCATCCTTGGAATTAGCGGTGGAAGGGAAGTTTTTCTTTAGTATTTTGACTTCAAATGCATGTTTTTGGAATTTTGTAGACCAATGATTCCCACAGTATAAAAATTGATGATTTCCGTGTCCACCAAGCCCATCATTTAAGGGTTAACCTTGAAGCACCGTTGAGGATGTTTGGTGTCCTTTAAATGATTTTACAAAGAGATGTAGGATGAAAAAAAGAAATTATCTTTGAATTTCTAAATTTCTTTTGGAGTTTCTTGAGTGAATAGTATTAAATATTCTTTGACTATTGTCTTCTTGATTTTTCAATAGAACTCCTGTTTGTCCACAAAAAAACCCTTGTAGTATATTTTGACCACTTTTTTCTTTACACTCTTGATGTGAATTTTAGCTATAAAAATGATAAATTAGAGACCAAATAAAGAAATGAAGTTTATTAAAGATTTAGTTTCTACTGCAATTGAAAAATTTGATATTTTCAGAGTGAGTCCTGAAATCAGTGGTCATGGGCCCATCCTTCCAGGGTTAAGGGGCTTCCACGGACATTATGGATTCATTCACGGTCACAGGATCGTCACCTCGGAGGCACCACCTTCTGAGGAGAGTCCTCGATTTCCAGATTGCTCCCACATTTTGTAAGAGAGAGGGCGGGACGAGTCTTGGTAGTGGCTATGGAGAATTTGCGACGGGGAGATTGCGGTTCTTCCTTTATCAAGACCGTGTTGGCGCAACATCCTGGTTTGTTTGGCAAAGTGCTGGCCAACGCCTCTCGCTTCCGCTTCCAACTATTGCTCTCTGTCCCCATTGCCGCTCCGGATGGCAGTCTGCGCCTCGTCCGCCATGGCTACCGCGTTGACGACGAGTATTTCTACCCTGCCAGGTGAAACTTGTCAATTAACTGCCTCAATTCGGATTAATTCAATTTACTCAGACCGAGAAGCTTGCATCAGCAGTAACTCGTGAATTTGCTAGATACGTGTGTCAGTGTAATCAGATCACATCCTGTGGTTGCAATCCACCTCAAAATGTGTACTGCGGTTGCAGCGATGCAGAAGTTTGCATCCGTATTAAGTCGTGAATTTTGCTAGATATGTTTTGTCTCAGTGCAATCAGAATGTATGCTGTGGTTGCAGCTTTACGGAATATTTATTTTATTCATTCATTCTTTCAGATGGAGAAGCTTGCATTTGAATTAACTCGTGATTTTGCTGAGWATGTGTTTCAGTGCAATCAAAATGTGTGCTGCGGTTGCAGCGATACAGAAGTTGGAGCGCCTTCAATCTTTACTTGGTTCTCATCTGTTCTCATTAGCTTGTTCTTTTTTGATCGTATGTTGGAGTTTTAGGTTAAGTKTCTCCTTGGTGCTTTTAARAATTAAATGATCTGACAGTRTAACTATATTCCTTCTTACAATATCTTCCTGTTGGTTAATGTAAGTGAATTTCTTTCCGGAGCTGGGTTGTTTATCTCAATGAGGTTTGACCTTGTAGTTTAGGTTAGAGAA
This sequence comes from Pleurozium schreberi, assembly GCA_006891605.1. NCBI lineage: Eukaryota > Viridiplantae > Streptophyta > Bryopsida > Hypnales > Hylocomiaceae > Pleurozium > Pleurozium schreberi. The sequence continues at coordinate 66,361 of VACF01002185.1, forward strand.
GGAGTAGTGAAACTTATGCTTTGACTAGACTGTGAATCGTGGACAGTTTCTTGATCTTCGTTTGTTCCGTGTGAAGGGATTGGGAGTGTCAAACCTATTGCTGCTCTTAGAAGTGTGAAATTTTTGACAACGAGTGTCGCTGTGCAGGAATAAGTGTTAATTGCATTAGTCCTSTAGCCCTATATTCGCTGTTCGAGGGAAGTGAGGATGATCGCAGTGATCCATCGAACATCAATCAGAAACAAATAACTGTTGCACATGAAATCCGCAAGATTTTTCTGGTACTTCCAAACTGTCACATTTGCCTCTGTTTTTGAGGTTACATCATGGCGAAAGATTTAAAAGATTTTTGTCCTAGCAATACTTGTTTGATGACATGTGGTTCACTGGGGCAGGTTTCAGATAATCAGGCTTTCAATCGACTTTTCTCTTTCGTTGGACACCGTACAATCAACCAGGCCATGTGAGTTTTCTCTATTGCATATGAGGCTTGAATGTGCACTGAGGATATTTGCGCGAGGTATGGACCGAGTGTTTGCAACATTTGTATACGTAGTATGATTTGTTGTGACTTATTGGAGAAGCCAAACTTCAACTGTACTCCTTTTGCCTAAGTTATATAATGGGTTTTAGATCAAGTTGATATCGACAATGTCCATGGCYACGTTGAGTTTCCTTTTTCTAAGYATGCAACAATYTWGTCTTTTGGATTCTGCTGTCTTGTATMTTAGAACCTTCTTTCTTGCCCATAGGTCGCTGCAATCACAGATAGTAATTAACGGATGTAACATGTACAGATTTTCTGATTCGTTTATGGATAATCCACCTTGATGTTGTTGATGGAAGGTGGGACTTGGGCCTGCAGAGTACAAGACTACATCACCGCCTTTCTGTAACTAAAACTGTTGCTGAAAAYCTTTATAGCGAGCCTATCGATATAAATGTAGCAGGCACTGCCGTCACTTTGCCACCGAAACACAGTGGTCTCATTGTTCAAGATAGTAGTGATCTTCCGGGAATCAAAGTGGGAACTGCTTTCATCGCGGATGACGACCATTTGGTAAATCTTGATYCTYGTAGATGTGYCGTCCSTTTTTCACGCAGTRAGATTCTTACAGGACATTRATMTCTATGATATATTCATTTTKACAGGTTCCTCGTCCAATGAATTTCTCAAAGAAGAATTATATGAGTATGGTGGATCAACAGGATCTCTTGATAAAGCTTGTCCGACCAGACATCGAGGTAAGACGCAGGGCCTTTTCTTTGTGCGTACGTTAACTGATTTCACAAAAGTCCGTTAGCTATTGCATCGTGAAAAACATCTAGAATTATGTGTTCTAGTTTGACTCTCTCTTATTGTTTTTCCTCCTCCATTTGTACGACATTAACTCGCACAAGAGTTAGAGAACTATTTGTCTGAGGTTTTATGTTAGGTTCCGTGAAATTGGAAGCTCATGTAGACGGGATGGTTGTCAAGGTTGGTACGCCAGGCTTAAAATTGGATACCTCCATGCGTATGCTGCTTATGGAAGCAATGGCTCAGTATCCATCTCAGAGTGCAAATCCTAAATATAATGGCTCRGATTATCCTGACGACTTTTGCAAGGTATATCCGAATCGTTATCATATGARTATGCGATTTCTTGTGGCTTTACGCTTGGGTCTTGACTGTACGCGACGGATGACTGATAACACACTGATCATCAGTTCTGGTGAATTTTAGTTCTTTCTTCCAGGTCTCTCAAGAATACGACCCAAGGGAGCCTTGCGTATATATAACAAAATTGGGAGAGCTTACGGCTTTACAATWGACAACTCGTATGTCYCTTTTCATACTTGTAATTYTTTCTCACCTGTTTGTGTTYGGATGCCTGACATCATTTTAGCTGAGATTTCTTCGCCTTTGCAGAAAGCACGCTGCTGYTCCTTTCAAGGAGGGAAGTGAAGATTTCTTTACTCAGGCACAACCTCCTCATTTTCTTTTCTCAAAATTTACTGAAGTTTAATAAATGTGGTACACATGCATATTGATTTGCTGAGTTCATTCAATTGCAGGTACGTGTTTGATGTCGAAACAGGTCGAAGCTTCTTCCTGACTGCCGTCATTTACACAAATGCTAACGGAGTTTTAAACGATGACCGCTACGAGTACGAATTTGCGGACTGCACTTTGGCTAATTTGGCAGAGGTTTTAGCAAGAGCGCTGTGGCAAATACCTGATGGTTCTACCAATTCGTCTGGTCCATTCGACTGCACACCATCGTCTCTTTGGACGATTTGTATCAAACCTTTAACGATCCCCACATTTATTGAAAGTAGCCTTGACACAGAGGGAGTCGAGGAATCAAGGTTACCTGCGAAGGACAGTATCAATGCCGTCGAACAACACCTAATCGAGCCCATGCTCAGTTCAAGTGCTGAGAATCTTTCTCTATACCAATCTCATGTGCAGAAGGTTTCTCACCAAGCGTGCTCAAATTTTGTTGAAACTGAAAAAGAATCCTCCAGCGGCAGAATAATGATGTGGAGTAGTTCAATTTGCTCTTTAGCATTCCAGCAAAGCTCGGTCAAGTCAACCCAAATTGATACCACCGGTTTGCCTACCTCAGGAGACCAACATTGCAACCCTTTGGGTCATGCTCTCCCGATGCCGTTAGCGCAGGTTTCAATTGTCGAAGATGTTTCGACTCCACCATTTGCCAAGATATCTGAGAGCAGCGTAAAGCCTTGCTACAAATATTTTGTGGACGAATAGGAAGAATTCATAGGATTATTTTGAGAGCATTCTCTTGGATGCCGTATGCAGCACAAGCGAGGATTCCAAGAAAAAAGGAAGGGGAGGACCGTTGTTCTTGTCGAGGTCTAAAAACATTAGCTTTTCTGAACGATATTGTCCGCACAGAATCATCGGCCTTGATCATGTTGTTCAGGACTTTCGAGGGCCAAGGTAAATTGGAACGAAGGCAGAGCTGCTCGTTAAGGCGGACAACGTAGCTTTCAGACTCTAAAACCTGGAATCCGTTGCAGATTACCTGTTTTGGCGCTGGTGTCTGATTTTGCTGGACATAAGATCTGAAGGGGTTCAAAATCTTATCATCTGAAGTCAACACCACTTGAGAGAATGTCGAAAAGTCGTATCATTTGAGCCTGTGAGTATGGACTATGGAGCTGGTAAGTTCCATGAAATACATGTTRTCCGACAAAAGTTAAGTGCCGTGCACGGTAGCGATATTTTTATGGGGGGACCCAGTTCTACACTGGACAAAGAATCTCCGACGTGTCGATCTCTGAGTGTTGTTTTAARATCTTTCATRTGCCGACACTTTTGCAGKCGACTTGGGCTCCAAGGTTSGGTCGCCTACAAAAGCGACCSTGCAATGAAGRTTTGTAGCATTCCAGCTTTTCAGTCCTATTGCGAGCGCAGTTGTACATTTTTTCAGGTACTCCGTACCATTTTTTAATTTCGAGGTCAGGACTCACTAATTCAGTACCGTAGTTATGGTTCACAGTGTTGATGCGAGCTCTGGTGACATGCTTGAAGTGAAAGAGCAGCGGGTCAGGAATGCACAAAGTTCTGGAAGACACCGCGTGAGCACTTGGTGKAAGGCCATTATGCAGCGCCATGTGCATAGTAGAACTAGCGCGGAGCATCAACCTGATCCTCCCGCTCCTGTGTACGTGACGGCGGCGGACGTTATGAAAACTCCTCGTGAATCAGCGCCGGTGAGCGACGCAAAATATCATTGGAGAATGTGATTTCATAGTTGGTTAGTGCACTTCTTTCTGGAGAGGATGGTGATTGCTTTGAACCTGAATTTGTTCTCCTTCAACGCTGCGTGAGCCTTTCTTTTCATCTGCGTGCATGTAGTTGGGGTGGGGTGGGGGTGATTACACCCCACTTCAGGTTACCAATTACCGCTGTCCCGTATGAATAGCACAGGTACTTTGTCACAAYAACCCGGCTACCACCTCTAAATTTGCTCCCTCTGAACATGAATGTTTAGCCAGCTGTTTATGTGGGAAGTCTCAGGCGAATTAGGCCATAGCCGAATGAATGATTCCCGTTGTAGGAATCCCACCGGCTGTAAGCTCCAAATACCAGTGTGCCAAATAGAACGATATGAAGCCAACCGTTGGTATTGTACCTTACGTTTTCGGTGATGCATAATTGGGTGATGCATAAGGTAGTCTGCTCTTAAAGCGACCATTTAAGCCTACATAACTCATCATTGATTGGGATAGATATTTCAAGCAACAGGTCATTCATTCCTAGATAGGTGTCACATTTAGAACATGGTCAATTTTAGAGTAGACCACCTTAATTGAGTTGCTTCCAATTATTTTTATAAATGAGCTACCATAGAGTGATACTTGGCATTTTCATTAGATATTATTTCTTCTTATGGAAGTTGGATATATCTTTGAGTCCGGAAAGTAACTTGAACCCTCCCTACTTGATTAAATTGAATGTGATCTTGATCCTTCTCAGACACAAGCATTCTCCACTTCGAGCTTTAATGTTCATATTCTCGTGCATTTTTATGAACCATTTGAAGTACATCATTGTCAATACCATGAAAGACACCAAAAAAGCATTGTATTAGTTGATGAAACCGTTCAACCTTGGGTAATGAAGGCCATTTGCTTAAGGTGATGTTTTGTTCTCATTGATGATGTTCGTTGGTAGTGAATGTTAGGAAAACTTGAATGCACTAACAATATTCAAAAAGAAAGTTTGTATAAAGCCTCTTGCAACATAATTTAGTGATTATTAACATAGCTTTATTGAAGAAATTCCTTTGCACCTCTATTTAATCTGGAAATTCTCAACCATCAATGCAGTATATAATGGTTGTTTAAAAAGCACACTTCATCCAATTAATATTTCTAGAGGCACCTATAATCAAGGCTAATAGAATTGGCTAGTAGAAAGTTAGCCATATGACAAACTAAACCTGTCCAGTTGTGGGTCATTAAAGCAAATTTCTTTTTTCTATGTGATCATTGTTCCTAGTAGAGCATACAATATACCAAGCAAAAGAAGAAAGAAAGTTCTAAATAAATTGAAATGATATAGATAATTATTTTACAAATATTCTGGAAAAGTTGTAGTTTTTTAACCTATTAATGACCATGGTCAATTTTGGAGGCTAGACGTTTTGTATTCCCAAGCTAAACATGGAAAAAAAATATCAAAGCATAATGCATTTCAAAGAGCCGACTATACCAATGGAATTGGTATGAATGCTTGGGCCTTTGCGATAAATTTTGATGCAATTGAAGGTTCTCTTTCTGGAAGATTTCCTTATTTTCAAMCCATATTCCATTATTTTTTCAACCCCTAAATTGCTAGATTGTCTTGATTCTTGTCCCAATGCATTCGGTTCCCAATTCCCCACACCTGGCCCCTTTTGTCTATATCCAAATTCATTCTAAAACTCTTGCTACCATTGAAAATGTGTCAATTTCAACCAGAAAGTGGTCGACCAGTCCTTGATATCTTTAGTTTGAGCACAATTATAATCAAAAGGATAATTCTATAAACTCCAATTAGTGATTACTTGCAATTATGAACAAGAACGATATGACTGTGAGGCTCTGTCTTTGGTGAACAACAATATTGATAGTAGTATTGAAACATAAAATTTTGAGCAACGATAAATAGTGGGAAAATTGATAAAGGTGATTACAAGTTAGGAGGCAATTATTGAAACTATTTACATTAATTGATAATATGATGTTGGTTAGGAATTTGTTGAACAAATTAAAAAAATGAATGTCTTATTAGAATAAAGATTAATAATGCAAGATTAACACTACAAAGATTAATGTCTTCATCTATGGCTAGTAGAGAAACTTCTCTCTTCAAGAGTAACGTCTAAAAAAAAATCATCACATGCAAGTTAAATAGAAAAAGGGTCCGCTTGAGCAACCCTCTTGACTCTTTTATGTTTTCAAGCCAACAGCCAATCCCACATCCCAAACACATTGTGCAATGTGAATGAAAATATTAAGCAATGTGAATGGGGTTGTAGATAAGATTTGAACTTTCACAAACCAAAACTCAATGTGGAGTCCATGCCATAGTCTTTGTCCAAAGACAGAGCCAACAAAGCAGAAATCAGGTGAATAGTTAACAAGCTGCAACTGTTGAAATTGAACTTCACGGTAGCGTTGTCTTTTAGGGTTAAGCTTAGGGGTTAGGGTTTAACGTGTTGGATCACGACTACTGGAAATGCGACAACAGGGCCTTTTGGCAAAAAGTTCACTGCATACTCTCACCCATCCGGTACATGAATGGTCTGTGAAGCAAGTGTTCTATCAGAAGCCTTCCTTTCTCCCCACATTGATCCCAAACTGCGGAATCGACAAGAGGCTTCAATTTCGAGGCTCACAGGTCAATTAATCAGCAGGAGCATCAAATCAAACGAAGCGGGAAAGCTTGGTGAGCACCATAAATTCCCCCAATTCTTTCAAATTACATCTTTCAATTCCTAATAAGAGTGCACACCTCCGAGTTCGTGGGAGTTCGAGTGGATGTGAAGGAAGCAAGCTCGCTTTGTAACAAATGGAATCACAATTTTTTTCACTTGCAGCTGTCATGGCGGTGTTGCAGGTGCGAAGCTTGCATTACACAGACATCTCACATTGAATCTTCGGTGAGAATTTTTTTTATACAACTAGAATTACGCTTGTAGCGAATCCATTCACTCCTTCGCGCGATCATTTACGTATTCCACTGCTGGTGATGCTTGTTTCGAGCTCAGTCTGTCTGGAGAGGCCGGCGGAAGTGTATAAACGCCGTTTAACGACCAGAAATGCCCCAGAGAGGCCTACTAACAGTACAAAATCTCATACACGGTTAATTACAGAATTCAAGTTCCGTGATGCATCAAACAACAGCGATCGATCGATCCTGCCATTGTGCATGCACTGACATTTCCAGCACTCAACACATCAATCTCAATAGTCGAATTCAGTCCCAGTGCATGCATATATACATTATGTTTCAAATCACATGAACAGAGATCAATTCTGAAAAGCACATGAAGTTCGAGCAAGAGTTTCAATCACTCGTTTATTCAAATCAAGGAGGCTTACAAGCCTTCGACATCCACTTCAACGGTTGCAAAACAGACCGTAAATACRTATCCATGATGAGAGACGAAGCCTAGTTTCTATTCAAAGCTCTTGGACTTCCTCCATTGCCATGGCATCAGGACATGTACTGCACGCCCAGCTAGCAACCGTGAATAGGCCAGTCGTAGATATGCACAGGCTCACCACCTGGGTGCTGGATCAACGACAAGCCCTTCGCATCGACAAACCACAGGCACTTGGTCGAACACAAGTGCGCCGCCTTGGCTGAAAGGTCATCGTTGTGCCACATGAGGAACCGACCTTGGTAGAGGCCGCTACAGAAGTGCCCGGGTTTCGACGTGCTTAAGTTGCATTTCCAGTGGTGCTCCACTTCCGGGTCGGAGTGGAACATGTAGACCTCCTTGGGAAGCAGCAAATCGTGCTTGATACGGGACGGGACGTCGGAGTTGCACTGGACAGTGAGGTTGTAGGTCGGGAAGTTGTTYTGGATGGAGATGATGACGATGGGCGGCAAAGCTTGAGAGTTGACGGCAGCGACAAGGGCCAAGGCTATGGCCGCGACTGCGAAGATCGTCGTCATTGGGTGACGCGCCATGGCGATCGATCGAAAGCAATGGATTACTCCTTCTCGTGACGATCTCGTATGCGGTCTGCTGCACATCCAATCGCAACAACACATATCAGAAGTGTACATAATTACCGCAAAGCTCTGAGTTCTTTCCATGTGAATGAATTGATGCAAGCTTCAATTTCTAGGAAGCGAACTGGAAACTCCAACTTCAATTATGCAAGCATTCTAGCTATCACAGAGAATGACGCAAGCTTCTCGTAAGGGAAATGAAAAGTCCAACTTGAACAATGCAAAAACACTATCACTGGAAATGATGCAAGCTTCATGTAAGCAAAGGAAAGTGTGATTTCGATGCAAGCATTATATGGCATTSGGAGTAACGCAAGCWTGAAATTAATGTGAAGTCTGAATCAATACAACAACACCATAGCGCAAGATTTGAGAGAGAGAGAGACGAGAGAGAGAGAGCTTCATGTGAACCTGCCAAGAGTGAATGAAGCTGGAGATGTAGAATGAAGCAGGAAGGCAACGGCTGAGTGTGCTGCGTACTCTGCTCTGCTCTTGGGTTTTTATAGTTGAGTGCCACCATCGCCACGGTCAACAATTGTTTCCGCAAGTCAAGCTGGAAATGTAATTAGTGGGTGTCAAGAGAGTAAGTTGAAATTATTTTCTTAACCCTTGGGTGATGAATTGTCTCCATCCATCAGTGATTTATTCATTGACTTGACATCCACTTATTCCGTCCTTTGGTGATTGCCTTGGGATACTTAGCATAGAAACACGCGAACGCACGATTTTAGTTATGTTCCTTGTGGCCAATGGTGGGGTGGTAAGTTTCGTGCATTCATTTAATAGTCGTGGTCTTTCAAACTCTAGTTGGCATGGTCCCAAGAGATTCTCACTGAAGAGGTGAATTTTAAGTAAGGGAAATTGATAGGTTGGGTATACATAATTTTTATGTGGCAAAGGTAAGGAAGGGTAAAATATACTATATATAAGTTTATCAATTTTATGGTGTATTTCACGAAGATGATGATGTTCCGGTAGAATGGCGCAACATTCCATTAAAATGGCATGGAATATGTCAAAAGTTGCACAATAATACCGCCATTTTAATGAAAATCACCATTTTTGTTCTAATTGTTAACTAGGTTGTTTCATTTGATTCATATAAACTTCATTTGTGTAGCTTCAATATGTTTTTTTATAGTAATTGTGTTGAGGGGTATGTGAATGTGGTTTGAATAGTGAAAAGCTTTTTAGCTTGATTGATCAATATATACATGTGTTATGTCCTCAATTGTGTTTCCTTCACAAATCCATTGAAATTTGAAAGCAACATCTATAGAGCCAAGAAAGACGCTTCATGGCAGAAGATAGTTGGTAAAAAAGAATTACTACTATGCAAAATGCTTACCATAAGTCCATACCTCCATATGTACAATATTACAGTAGCCTAAAGTTTCAATTAACCATTTTGAAAATTCTCTTCACATAATTCAATGCATGTGCACATGCTAAAGGAATAAAATATTAGAAAATCCATCATGAGTATTTAACCCCTAAAAGACTGGGATGCGTTTTTTGGCTATATAGCAATTTTGGGTAGGTATGAGTGGTTGGAGATTTCCATATTTTTGGCCCAAATTTTAATAGAAGGTTGGGGCGAGGAATATCTTTCACATGCACTAAATTTCATGACATTTGGATATATGGGTAAAAAATTATGGCCTAATATGTTCCTTCTTTTTGTAAATGGGCAATCCACATAGATTAGAAGAACTCAATTTTTTTAGAAAAAAATTGTTTTATATTGATTTTCTAGTATTATACATACATGGAAAGCTTTAAATCATTCAATATAATCAATGAGTCAAAAGTTATGAGGATTTTTTGTTTGCGGGCAATTATAGATTCTCTACTCTAAAATAAACTTTGAAATCCTTCATGTCACTCCATTTTCAATATTTTTGGAAAAGAAAAAATCATAGAATGTAGAGTGTTTATTACAACATTCCGACTATTGGGATTGGCATTTTTCAATTCCGTAATTGAATTCTTAATAATTTAGTATTTTGAATCATTCTCCACTACTATCTACTTACTAATTTTTTCCTACGTGTTGTACAATAATTCCAAATGATTTGGGATTTTTCAAGCATGTGGTCGACTTGTGAAGGAAAAAGAATCCAAAGAAGGACCACCATTTTGGACATTTTTCATAAAAAAGTGAGTTTTTGAAGTGTTGCTGCCCTATATTTTGCAAGGCCAAAAAATTGATCCGTTAATGAATTTGAATGCTTATATCTTGCACTCCAAGCGGTGGAAATTTATGAAATCTTTACCACACGTTTTCAAGTCAGCATACTACAAGATCCTATGGTTACATGTATCAAAATAAGTTTTTTTTCTAAAATTTGGTACTTATATTAAAAATGGCAGTTTGGGAGCAATTTCGGTGCAAACATAGTCATGGAACTTTAGGGGTTAATGGTGAGGTAAATGTGCAATAGTAAGTATGATGAATGATCTTAGTCTTCTTGAACTCAAATTGGCCTCAAATGATCACAAGAGATTCTTGATCACTTAAGAGGTGATTTTTGAGGAAAATAGAAGATTGGTAGGATTGGTAAGGAAGGACACAATTTACTTACAAATTTTTCCCTACTCATCTTTATTTCTTATAAAACTACACACCTTGTTTCAATTGATCCATATGAACTTCATTCATATGACTTCAATGTTGTTCTTACAAGGAATTGTGTCAAGCAATATGTAAAGAGTGCCAAGGGGTATGCGAACATGGGTGAATTAGTAAACATTTTCATAATTTGATTGACCAAATGATGTGTTGRMATCTTCTTTACAAACYTATTAAAACAAAGGCCATGGAGGCAAGGAGGATGCTTCATAGTGGAAACTTGTTGGTGAAAATAATGTTGCAACCACTAAAATAATGTTATGCTTATGACAACTTTGCATTTAAGCAAAAACTTGCAATTAATCATCACATTTTGAATTCTCTCTTCAAATACTTTGATGCAATTGCACATGCTAAAAGGAGGCTTGACAATAGAAAATGCACCATGTGTGTTTGATGGTGAGGTAAATGTTTCTTTATCATCATGGTTTAGCTTTTTATTTCATTTGAAATTTAATTAGTGATGTAGTGTAAAATTGCAATTGGTATGAGTTTTGTAATTGGTCAAATCTCTTATTTACAAAGTTCTTAGAACCCTTCAACATCCAAAATTATGAATGCAGATGCCACCTATTTGAATGAAAATTTCTACTATAGGTCTACACCTCCAATGCAAGTGGAATTTAAAAGTAACGAATTCATGTACTCTACATGGTTGTAAAGAAGGCTATTCAATGTTTTCAAACTTGCATTTCTAAGCAATCAAAAACACTCTTCAATCATTGCATCTTTACTCTTTTAGTGGAATTTATCTAATGTTGGTTGAATATAATGTCCTATTTTGATCAAGTTAATTTAATTTGATGTTTTTATGATCATTTTACAATTTAAACATCAAAGTATCAAGTATTCTAAAATTCTTTATTAGCAAGCATCATGCATAATATTTGAAGATTTTATTATATATTTTAAAAGCTAAAATATAGAAAGAAACAACCACTTAGGCAAGCTACAATATAGAATGAAGCAAACACTTAGGCAAGCAACGTGTAAATCTTTGGTATATATGTTTGTGCCGTGGTCCACAATTGTTTCCAAAGTCAAGCTTTGAAAATGGAAGTGAAGCCTAAATTGAAGTTGTGTCCTTTGGTGATCCCTTGTAATCCCTTGCTCGTACCAAGCATGACAAACAAGCAAATGGATGACCTTGTTAACGACATGCGTACTGCGTCTTGCACGTTCATGCTTGGCCGGGGATTTTGACAGATCCAATAGGTGGGGCTCACTTTGGTAGGCATGATTTAACATTGCACACGCTAAGTAGTCAAAGATTGCCTAATGGTCAAAGATCGCCTATAGTACAAACTAAGTGTGACGCACATGCTTGTTTTTATTAATGTTTTATGTAGGCGGTCAAAGATCACCTTGCGATACTACGCGTGGAGACTGGAGACTACGCAAATGCATTATTGGTGTATTGCATCACCAAAGGTATAATAGTACGTATGTTGAATAGGCCTAGTTTGACTTAATGTAATTTGGTACTAATCTATTAGAATCCCAAGAGGTTTAAATCTAGGTGGTGAAATTTTAGGGAGACAACAAAAGAAGGTTTGGTACATAACACAAGACAAATTTTTATGTGCTACAACAACGCACACTACGGCATTTCAATTCTTGTCATGCACAATCTTATGAGCAAGGAGGGCCCATTTGCACAAGTTTTGCACAGTCCGCTCTCTTCTTGGGTTTTTATATTTGTGCCACCACTACCGCGGTCAACAATAGTTTCTCCAACTTGTCAAACTTGAGAAATGTAATTAGTGGGTGTCAAGAGAGTAAGTTGAAATTATTTTCTTAACCCTTGGGTGATGGAATTGTCTCCATCCATTGGTGATTTATTCATTGATTTTGACATCCACCAATTCCGTCCTTTGGTGATTGTCTTGAGATACTTAGCATAGAAACACGCAAACGCACGATCTTAGTTATATTCCATGTGGCCAATGGTGGGGTGGTAAGTTTCGTAAGTTTGTTGGGTAGTTGCGGTTATTCAAACTCTAGTTGGCATGGTCCCAAGAGATTCTCACTTATAACCTGTAAAGAAGGGAAATTGATGGGTTGGGTATATAGAATTTTCATGTGGCAAAGGTAAGGAAGGGTAAAATATACTATATATAAGTTTATCAATTTTATGGTGTATTTCACAAAGATGGTGATGTTCCGGTAGAATGGCGCAACATTCCATTAAAATGGCATGGAATATGTCAAAAGTTTCACAATAATACCGCCATTTTAATGAAAATCACCATTTTTGCTCTAATTGTTAACTAGGTTGTTTCAATTGATTCACACAAACTTCATTTGCATGCCCGAGGGGCATTTTGAAAGTCAAACCTGATTTTTTCATATAGTTTTTTACTTTAATTGCTTTCAAGCTTAACTGAGAAAATGCAGCTCCAATAATCTACTTTCTATTCCAATTTGATTTTTTTCAAAATGTTTGAAATTGCAAATTTTGTGATACATTGAAGATAGTATATTGAAGGCTCAAAATACAACCTTTCTGAACTTTTTATTTTTAATTTATTTTTGTGTAAGCTCCAAGTATACACCAATTACGCCATGATGTTTGACACCATTATTTCCATTTTTCATTAAAGTTTCATATTGTTTTAAGCATTTTTGTAATTACTATGATTTTTATACTGAAATTTCTTCAAAAATTCATATGAAATTTAATTTGATGTTTTAAATTACGATTAAATTAAATTAAATTTTTAAACACATGTTATTACATGTGAAAAATATCAAAATTTTGACATGTATATTCTAATGTAGAAATCTAATGAAGTTTGACCAAGCCGAGACATGAAATGTCCTTCAAGGGTTAATAGCATTGCGAGGATATAATTTTCATGGATTTGTTGCACAATTCATGAGTCGTTACATGCTATTTTTTGACATAATGCAATTTGAGGGGCAACTTGGGCAAGGCATTATGTCTTGACTTCTAATGGAGCAAGGAAGGAGGCATGAGGGATGTGAATTCGACCAATGCATCGGGTTCGACATAGGAAGAAGATTTGTGACACAACAACATAGAAATTCAATAGCCATATTTTATTTAGTGAAGGATTAATTTCTTTATTGAAAATACAAACATTAAAAACATAGAGTCAAACATTTGGATTATTTCAAAATAATTTCAAAATTTTTGAAGTAGAAATTGCAACAACATAGCATTTTAGAGGGTGTTTTTTTTTCAAACTTGGTAGACAAAGTTTGCAAAGTTTTGACTCCTTTTACAGAGTGAATGCAAGAAAGACTAGTACTATTTTGCGTCACAATTCAAATTGCGGAGTTTTCATCCACTACAACTTTTGAAGTATAAGCCCAATTACCTTGAAAATTTTATTGGAGATGTCTTGCTTAATACCAATCGAATTCCTCATTTTTTTAGAAGTTTTAAAAAATCATTTTATATTTAAATTTCAATTTAGCTAATTTGTCACGTTTTGTAGTTTAGAGGTTTTTAGTACTCTAAGAAAATTAACAAGTAACTATAGTGCAAATGTTTTTTGCAACCACGCATGACAATTGCACACAGTTAAATTTATGTAGGTCAATCCAAAGGTAAAAATATCCAAAACATCCAAAACAGTTGTTGATTCTATAGAATTTGATATTATGATCAAGCTTTGTGACGGTTTCAATGGCTTAAAGAGTCAATCTACTTTGAAAGTACTTTGAAAATTCATAGGAACCACATGTCTCATCCGGAAATTCTAAACTTTTTTTTTAAATTAATTATTTTCAATTTCTAATATTACAAAAATGTTGTTTTCTAGAAAAAGAAAAATACCTTCATTAATGCTAGATTGGGGTATTGCCACCTCAATTATTTAAAGAAAAATTGTTTGAGCTAGTAGGTGCCTTAGAATGACAATTGGACACTTGCCAATTTAATTTGCACTTGGCTTGAACTTCAAAGAATAATCAAGATTTTTATTTGGCTTTCCAGTACCAAATTGTTTCACGAAAAAGTAACTTGGCTAAAAATTGAGAACAAACTATGAGCCATTGCATTGGCTCACGATTTACAATTAGTGCAAATATTATAATTTAAGGAAAATTAAGAGTTTAGAAAGATTAGGAAGAAGATTTAATGCATAATTACACTTTAAAGGTCTTCCATTTGGTAGTAATGTGAAAGGTAGAACAATGGTATGAAAGTTAAGAAATGTAATTATGTAAAGATGTAGAAGAAATCCTAAGTAGGAAATTGAAATTAATCATATTAAATAAATGGTTGAATGTGAAGAAATTGAAAACAAAATATAAAAATTCAAAATTAACATTAGAAGTAAAGGAGTATGGAGTGCAAGTAAGACAATATAAAGACTAAAAGAAATGAAGATGAAGAGGAGGAGATAGATAGAAGAGAGTAGGGTTAGTTAATAAACTTTCTTCCTTTTCTTCTCACTTCTCTCTTTTGGCTCCTATGTGGGATTTATTTCCTTCTTCTTTTCAAGAATTAGGAGGAGAGGTTTTTCTAAGCACTTAGAAGAAGATAAATAAGAAACTGATAACAATTTATAAAATTTGATGATTAGGTTTGACTTAATCATGTCCATGGCTTGAAGAAGGTTGGGTTGAAGTTAAAGGTAGGAATAAGGAATAGAGTTTAGTATGAAAGCGACAGCTTTGGAGGGCAAAATAAAAAAGATTGTAAATTTTTTTGGTGAATCCTTGTATTTTTTTGCTAGCTTTTTGACAAGCCTAGCCACGCCTTATTTAAAGTATAAACAAGGCAATGGTGATTGTTTTAATAGAAGAATGTCTGCTGCTAGATAGAAAATAGAAGCAATGATTTTGAAGGGCAACATTGAGAAAAGCGTCATGAGTTTGGAATTCATCTTTAATAAAGTTGTGTGCCTTTTAGCTAGCTTTTCAACAAGCCTAGCTGCACCTCATTTGGGCACTAGATGAGACAATGGTGGTCATTTTAGTGACAAATGGTTTATTGCGGAACTTGATGGTACAATGTTTTTAATACTTGCAATTATTTTACTTGCAATTTTCATTCATTACAAGAGAAAGGGATGTTTTAAGTATATTCCTAGAGATAAGATTTTAAGTAATGACCTTTTTAGGAKATTTTCAATAAGAAACACATGTCTTTCTAGTAAACTTTTACTAAAAAGACACGCATTTCTTATTGAAAATCTCTTAAAAAGATCATTACTTAAAATTTTATTTCTAGGAATATACTTAAAACGTCCCTTTCTCTTGTAGTGATTGCATTGTTGATAAAGTTGTTGACTTTTCTTTAGACTTTGTGGTTTTGAGTAGTATAGACTATAGATGTTGAATAGCTTATGGATTCATGATTGAATAGTCCATTGTATAGTCACATTTTAATTTTAAATGGTATTGTCAATGCATGGTTGATAGTGTTGTTACTTGTTAGGGCAAAGTTTAGAAGTAATAATTTGTAACAATTTATTTAAGAAGTCCATTGCTTACAAGGTAAACTAGTTAAGCATTACATACACTCCCCACAAGCTGAACTCTAGGTTTTTCTTTTTGTTACATGATGAGAAACACTCATATAAATCATGAAGTATCTTGCCGAAAAATTTAAATTGCAAAATTATCTTTGATGAATGTTGAAATTTGGAGCACCACTATAACACTACCCACCACTTTGGCATTTCATAAAAAAGAAAAAAAGAAAGAAAAAAAGAACTGAAATGGACCTTGAGCTCCTTCCACAGCAGGAGACTAAGTTCCCTCACGATTTCAGCGGCTTTGAGACTGAAAGGCTGTGGCTAGATGAAACAAAGCCATCAGCTCATGAGCATGAAATAAGTTTAGGGTAGGAGGTCCATAAACTGCCCCTCTAAGAGCTGAAGGTGGATTTGGGCTAGGTGAAACTGCTTGAAATAATTTTCAGTAAATTTTCCTTGAAAGACAAGTGGAATTGGCATTTAACCCAAGTCGTTTCATATTTTTTGAAGCTTTGCGGAATTAGTTATGAATTTTTGAAGTTGCAGAAAAGTACATTTCAATGGGCTCTAAAAKCGACCACCTCCTCAAATGTAGACTGCTTGCACATTGGAAAGTGAAAAATGTACCTCTAGAGCCTGATTGGTTTGAGGACCTCCTACCTTACCATTACAAAATTGTCATTGGCCGCTAGGCTTTCAAACTCGCTTTCAAATGTATATGGTCCATTGCGCGATAATTAGTTCACCTATCCCAATGCCAGTGATGCCTGTTGCGATCGAGCTCAGTCCCAAGAGGAAGCGCGCCAGGAGTGAGAGAATGGTAGTGGCCAGTTCCGTTAAATCTATAACACCTTGGAGGCATGGATGTTCTGGTGAAGTGTTCCAAAAGACCAGAGGGAGAAAATCTCTGGTTTACATGCAGATCGAATGCTATGATGAACTTAACAAAAACGATCTTGATTAATTGCGCAGTGACCGATCGAGCACAACAATCTCAATAGTCGGAGTTCCAGTGCATTACATTTCAACTCACATGAACAGAGATCGATCGAATCACATATACGAAGAGCAAGCACTCCTTAATTCATATCCAGAGTATACAAACAAGCTTCCGAATTGCACATCGAGGAKGGTTGCTAGTTGCTAAGCAGACACAATCCATGACAGGCGAAGACTACTGTAGTTTCTATTCAAGCTCAGGAACAGAGATGAAATCACATGAAGAGCGAGTCAGAGATGAATCCCTCGTTTAGTTTATTCAAAGCAAGCGTTTACAAGCTTCTGAACTCGACCGCCACGGTTGCCAAGCAGACCCTATCGATCCATGAAACGCGAAGCCTGGTGCGTATCTAAGTGCACAAGCTGGGCGTCCATCATATCTCGCTAGCTACCTAGCTAGCAATTGTGAGTAGGCCACTTGTAGACGCGATCGAGCGGACCATGAGGGTGCCGTCGCAGCCACAATCCGCCAGCATTGACAATCCATTTGCACCCAGGTGAAAAACACAGAATCGGATGCTCTGGCGTCCCGGGAAGCTGCGGCGGCTGGTGATGCTCCCACACGACGAACTTGCCGACGAACTCCTGCCCACACAAGCGACCAGTCGTCTTCTCCGTACTGAACGTGCATTCCCACCGGTGCTCAAGTTCCGTCTTGACGTCCAAGATGAAGGTCTCCTGGGGTATCAGAAAGTGGCGATCGGGATGCGTCGCGACGTCGGAGTCGCACTGGATGGTGAGGTTGTGGACAGGGGATTGGAATGCGTTCTCGAAGGCGATGAGTGCGCTGGGTTCGGGAAAAGGGGAAGCGGTGACGGAGATGACCAGGAGGGCCAAGGCTATCATGGCGGTTGCGGCAAGCGTCGCCATAGTCCGTGAACCGCGAGGCGCCATGGCGAACGAAACCAGTGGACACGTCCGATCGTCTCCTCTGTGTGTGTGTCTGTGTGCACCACATCCAATTCATTGCAACAAAATTAGAACCATGTCACAACAAAGCAGGCAACAAAGCTTCGACAGAGTTCTTTCACTACGAATGATGCAAACTTCAAGCAAGAGAAACAATGGAAAGTGTAAGTAGCTTCAATGCAAGAATTCTGTCGCTGTGAATGATGCAAGCCAAGCTTCAGTTGGGATGAATTCTTTTAGGCATGAAGTTTTAGGAACATACTACTTTTAATGATTTATAAATTATTTGTAATTTATTTCAAAAAACTTATTCCAAAAGTCAATAGAAGTCACTAAACATTTAGGTCAATTTAAGACCAAAATGGAAGGTGTTTCATGCAATAATCCTACTTCATAACCTTAATAAAAAATTTGAAGGATTTTTTGACCTTATGATTTGTATTAAATGCTCATTTAAAGGAAAAAAGAAGGAAAAATGGGTGATTGCAAGAAACACTTAAAACCATTTGTCACACCCTAGTTTTTGATTTTCGTTTTGGCCATAACTTCTTTTTTTTAGCTCCAAATGACTAAAAATTTACACAAAAGCTACTCATAACCATTTTATACCTTTCCTAATTTTTGAGTATTTTCCAAAAATAATTTACTATTTTCAAATAGCCCCAAAAATTTCTCTTAATGGGTGATTTAAGGGTTTTTTGCACCATTTATCCCCCTAAAAAACGAATTTTGAGCTGAGATTTGGAGAGAATGGTCTCTTAGTAGCCTTATACCTACTATCCAAAGGGATTTTTAAAAGTTCAAATTTTAATGTGTTGTGAAAGTCCACAAATAGAGCTTCATTCTGCATTTTTTTCCAAAGGTATGGAATATGATTTTGGTGAGTTTTTTGGTCAAATCCCATCAGCAAAAAGTCTTTTCAAATGGAGAATTTTTAGTTTTAAAAAATAAAAATAAAACTATTTTCTGTAAATTAAAATCTCCAAAGTGGCATTTTCTTCACCGGAATCTTAGACATAGAATTCACATAGAATTCCAGTGAAGAAATCACCACTTGGAGATTTTAATTTGCAGAAAATAGGATTTTTTTTTTTAAAACTAAAAATTCTTCATTTGAAAAGACTTTTCGCTGATGTGATTTGACCAAAAAACTTACCAAAATCATGTTCCATACCTTTGGAAAAAAATGCAGAAAGAAGCTCTCTTTCTGGACTTCTACACCACATTAAAATTTGAACTTTAAAAAAATCCCTTTGGACAAGARCTATAAGGCTACTTAGAGACTATTCTCTCCAAATCTCAGCTCAAAATTCTGTTTTTAGGGGGATAAGATGGTGCAAAAAAAACCCAAATCACTCATTGTGAGAAATTTTTGGGGCTGTTTAAAAATAATAAAGTATTTTTGAAAAATACTCAAAAATTGGGAAAGGTATACAATGGTTATGAGTAGCTTCTGTGTAAATTTTGAGTCATTTGGAGCTCAAAAAAAGGGTTATGGCAAAAAAAATAAAAAGTTAGGGTGTGATAAAACACAACAAATAGTACAAGTGTTTCTTGCAATCATCCAAATATAAATTTTCAAATCTTTTTAAGTCAATCTAAGATTTTGAACATCAAAGTTAAACATAAAAACATGAAAAAATCCTTGATAGTACAAACTTGAAAAACTCAATCTTTGTGAAAGTGGTTGTTTTGATAAAAAAAAATTATAATTATGTAGAATTGTGAATCTGATAAAATTTGGATTTTTGTCATATGCTATCTAGTACTCCCTCTGTCCCGAAATAAATCCGGGATTTCCAAATATACTTGTCCCAAATTAAATTCGAAATCGACTATCCACAACTTGATGGACAACAACTAAAGCTAGTTTGAGTTTCCTGAAGCAAAAGAAGCCATGGTTCTACACTCTAAAGACTATATAGCAATTCAATCATTGCAAACAAAATCAAAATGCAACCTTCTAGCCAATCGAAGGCAAAGAATTCAACCCAAAATTATTCAAAAATTGCTACTAATAAATCTCTTGTTGAGAATTTTTTGTAGTTGAATCACAATACATTGTCGGAATTGAATAGAAAGGATGTCAATGGACGTCACTCCATCAACATTGCTTAGAGAATGATAAAAGTCAATACCTCTGGAGCAGTTCCGAAAAGGGCAAAAAAATTTCAATTTTATTACCCATTTTCAATATGCACAACTAATTGTTGACTTCCATTCTTTCACACCTAATGGGACATCATAGAATCTACAATAATTGCACGAGCTTCTTAAAATAGGAACAATTCTTGTGTTAATCTAGCCATTTCCAAGAWAACCCGAATTTATTTTGGGACGGAGGTAGTATGTAGCAGTGCTATTCTGTGAACCTGCAAGCATGAGCCTATGAGTGTGAAGTAGGGATTAAGTAAGCATTGAGCTCAAACATTTAAAGAAGCATTAGAAAACTTAATAATATTTCTAAAAAATGGTGAATTCATTAAAAAAGCAGTATTATTGTGCCACTTTTGACATATTTTGCACCATTTTAATATTAATAAAATGTTGCATCATTCTACCAGGACATTGCTATCTTAATGAAATTCACCATAAAATAGATTTTATTAAAAAGAATTTGGTCAAAATTTACTATTCTTAATCAAATTTAGTATCTATTATCATGGACCTATTACTATGGTCCTATTACCGTGGTTATGTAGAATTTAAATGAATATTCTCATGTTTAATGTTGTCTAGAATATTAGAAGTATATATTACAAAGATGAAAAGCTCAATTGATGTGAAAGATGAATTTAGATGGGAATAAATTTGTATAGAATATAATTACTTGATTTTTCCTATGGCAGCATGTGTCCAATGGAAAGGTACCAATAAATTTCCCTTGATGCGCTATTGTTAAAATCACAATTTTGTTTTAAAGATTTCTTGGATTGACTTGCATTTCATGATCTTTCTTGATACAAGGCAAGATATAGCTTATTCAAATGACCAATCAATGATGAGCTTTTATTCTCTTCAAGACCATAAAGCCATGAACAACCTCAAATTTACTATTCCAAAAATTTACCAAACTTTCTAATGCAAAAACAAGTCCAAATTGCAATTCAAAACCCAAATTAGATTTACATTGGTAGATGCAAGGTTATTGGGATGATTGCAAGAAACACCTGTCGATTTTTTTGCGATTGGCTGATTTTTTCGGGAGTACTTTAAAATTAGAAAATTAATTTTATTTTTTTTTAAAAATATGACTAATGTATATACCTTTAAGAAGAACACACCCTAGGAAGGAAAAGTGTAGGAAAATTCTCTAAGTAAGAGAACTTGAAAAGTGACAAGTTTCAAGAAAATACATATTTTGATATTTTAATTAGTAAAAAATAGGATAAAATTTTCAAAAATAAAATAAAATTTCTCCATTTGAAAAAACTTTATGTGGATGTCTAGTCATAAAAAAAAATCCACCAAAATCATTTTTCATTATTAAAAAATTCATTGCAAAAGGTGCTCACTTTAGGCCAATCTAGAACTCACTTGCAATAGGCAATCAAAAATCCCTCTTCTTGGAAAGTTGTATTTCCATATTATAAAGCACCCCACAAAGTTTCATAACATAACTTTTCAAAAAAGGTACTCAATAGTACTAAAATCCACCCAAATTTCAAGTGTGACATATTATCAAAATTCAATTTCGGTCACAAACCGACAACTTTGGCGAGCGACTATGGGATTTTGACAAGGCCGATCAACATGAATTTTGGTGAGAAGATAGATGGAAAAGTTAGATTTCCAACGGAACAAGTCTCGCTGAATTTGGATCAAGGACAAAGCTGGGGCAATCATTTTTGTGTGACAAGGTCTGTTGCCCATTTGGCGGCAGCTTATTTGGGGATATTTCATCTTTTCCTTGTGATTTAGCTGAATCTAAATGTATTGTTAATTACAATATGATATTTTCTTATTAATCTTACAGGAATAGTTCAATGGGCATGCATGCAATGTTTTTGTAGGGTGTGAATGTTTAGAAAGGGCATATGAGGATTTTTTTAGGGTTTTAGGACAAGCGCGGAAGCGCTGCCCAAATTGGGGGTTAAATTAGGGTTAGGATATGGATGATGAAATTGAAGGAAAAAATTAATTGGCTTAAAAGGAATGTGTGAAGGTGTGAATATGTTAGGGATGGGATCTATGGAATTATGTAGGTGCATGGCATCTATTTAGGAAGTGAGTTAGGAGTTGGGGTGGTTGTGGTGTGCTGAAATTTAATTTTAGGACACCAATTTGACCCATTTAGTGCCCTAATGGCCAAGTTTAGGCAAAATTAGGCTTATTAGATTGCCCTAACCTCCTAAGAAGGTTCTAGGGTCATTTGGGGATTTTAGGGTACATATTAGGGAGGTGTAGGGGTGCTGCCCCCTTTTCACTTAGAGTAGTTTAATCTTTAAAAATTGATTAAAAAAAAAAAAAGCATTTAGGAGTCCATTGCTTGGAAGGCAATTTAGGTAGAGGTCCCATACACTCCCCGCCGGCCAACTCTAGGGGGGTTCTTCACCTTGCAGTGGAAAAACCTCATATATGTCCTAGATGTCAACTTTGCAGTTTAGACTACACGGTCTATACCATCTAGGATGTGTGAGAAAATGGCATGTGGAATATTGCCATTCTAATGAAAGAATTGTCACCATTGTGGTTGTCTTTTAAGGGTTAATCAAATCCATCAGCTTAGACAAATGCTTCTTTAATGTCCTCTCATAGCATCATCACATAGCATCACTATTGCCTGTCAATTGACTCAATTGTGAGTTGGACACTCTTTTCCTCCTCCAAAATCTGGACCCCCTTATTTTTTGCCCCTTTTTTAATTCTTGGAGAAAACACTAGAATTCTTGTATCTACCACATATGATAAAATTTGTAAATTCTAAATTCATATTTGCAATCGGAGGCCGCTAATTAGATAAAGTTGGTGAAGGAATACAAAATTTACACGGCACAAAATAACGTAAATCGAGATGGCTAGACCCCCTCTACAAATGACGTTCAAAACACTAACAATGCTTGACACATGTCCCTCTGCTTCACCTGTAAACGCCCCATGGGACTAAAAGCGTCCTCATAGTCTAAAAGTGCAATTCCAAGTGCTGTAACTTTTGCATCTCATGTCTTAATTCAATCAAAGTTGTTGGAAAATTTGAGCTGTTTCTTCTAGTTTGTGTGGTAAGATCTTCAAGTCAATCCAAGATTTACAGATGTTTTGGAAGTAGTCAAAGTTCACAGGTTCTATTTGAGTTCACCAAATTGCATTTGATGGCTGCAACTTCGGGGGCTAGTATCTCCTTCACCAAATGTTTGTTTTCAATAAACTTTGTTGAATTACATTACCCTTGAAGTCTAGTTATTGTGGTAAAAGTTTTATGTCTATCAAAGCTATTTTGAATTTTTGGGAGCAATTCGAAGTTTAAAATCTAGAGATCTTTGGATTATAGTGAAATTTGGAGGCTTATATGTTCTTCATACAATGTCCATTTTCAATAATTTTTGTTGTAAAAATTGCGCATACTAGTCTAATTAGTATGGCTAACATTTCATATCAATCCAAGAAGTTTTGAGTGACTTGAGAAGCATTTTAGTGGAAGGAGGTTCAGTCATGGATGCATTTTTTGCAACAATTTTTTGACATTTCAAATCCATTTTGCAAGCACAATTAGTCAACTAAATGATGTTTTCTTTACCCAATGTATGTGTATGCTATTTTGGAAGCACTTTGTAGCTTGAATTTTTTTCATTTGAGTAGTTTTAGAAATTACATTTGACCTCCAAATGTGTTTTTAGGAAAATTTCAGCATCCTTTTGCAATAGTAAAACTCTATAATCTTTCAATCTATATGGCCAAATGACTTCAAATTTGATTCACGTCATCTACAACACGTACTGTACAATATTGTACGGTTGAGATTTCTATATTTTAGACTTAGTGACATTTAGACCTACAACATTTCAAAAGAAATGATGTTTTTAAGGTTGAAAACAGCATGTGCTTTTAAGGGTTAACCAATCACTTTAATTTGCAACATTATAACAAAAATCCCCCAAAGGAATCCGCCATAACATTCTTAACTGGGTGTTATACCTCCCCCAAGTGGTGAAGTGGAGGTATAATCCTCCGCTACATACCTGAAGGAGGATTTTAGTTATAATAAAAGCAATTTCATTGACTGGTCTGGTTGTGAGAGAGTGGGATGTGAGACTAGAGATGTCATGATTGGTTGTTGGGGGCCAGATTTTGAGGGAGCAAAAGGGACCCCCCCTAGTGAAGCTTAACAATGTTAGAGTCTAATTGTCTAAGAGCATCCCCACTGGCCTCTTTCCCATCCCTATCCCCATTCATCATTCAAAAATATAGGGATGGGGAAGCCGCTTCCCACTGCACCCATGCTTCCCCAAATCAATACTTTATACTAAATCTAGGCATGGTAAAGTCAACATGCACTTGTAAATATAGTAACAAGGGCAAAGTAATAGTCCAATGTCAAATCATGGAAGCACACATCATGCAACAATAGTAAATTCAAGAATAGGGTTTACCATTTTCCAATTCCCTATCCCCATCCAATTAAGGCAATTGGGCCTCCCAATTCCCCAAATTTTAGAAATAAGGGATGCTGGTGGGAGGGGGGTCTTCCATATCCGAATGAATTTCATCCGATGAATTTCATCCGGATAGGGAGAGGGAACTCCCGTGGTGGGGATGCTCTTATCCTTCTACCTTGGGGGAGACTATTCAGCGGGTTTAACCGAATGTTGTGGACCCCGTTTCTTGAAGTCCTGCACATGGTTCCAGTCAAGTAAAAGATCCGCTTTGGATTTGGAACATTCTTTCATTGTATGAAAATAGAGGCTGCTCAATTCAACAAAGCAGATTGAAGGTTCGCCGTCGCTACGCCCATCGATCTTCTCATCGAGCASCAAATCCCTGTCACAAGCGTGGGTATTGCCACAAATCAGTGTTGTATCTCCTTGGCAAAATTCAGAGCTAGTGGGAATCATTCCAAATGCGGTTCGTACTGAAGCTGCACCAAGAGGAGAGAAAGGAAAGTAGGAAACTAGCTTTGCTTCCTGCGAATGCAAGACGACTCGAAAGCKATGTTCAAGTGAATGTGATGGGTTTCAGAATCTCTTCAATAATTCTGATTGCTCCTCATATTCMATCCCAGCTCCTGGTCATCAATAAAATTGCGGGAACTCTCGTTCAACTTTCTTATTAGCTTGCTAATTCTTCGGGACAGAAATCGAGGATAACGCACCAATTGATCCCTCGCAGAAGTATTATGTTACGAAAAGCTCTCTCAAATGTTCTTAATTAATTTCTTCGTCCAAGTCTCTTATTAACAATTCTGTTACTGGTACCGTCAACTTCATTTAATTGGCGGTATTCCAATGCTTTTGCACCTTGCAGAATGCTCGTTCTGGAACAAAATCCATACCTGAGCACCTAAATTTTAGACCTCTGTGTGTGGCATGATGTATGACAGAATTTTTGGCGCCAGAGTCGTGCCAATTTGACGAAATTGACCATGGCTGTGTTCTTCAAGTCCCTTGCTGCTGGTAAACGTACTGCTCTGAGCGTTCATATTCTGCTCGTCTATTTTCGTGTTGCTGCGAGGCTGTTTGCGGCTTTGCGCGGAATACCGCCATTTTTGGCGCAATAATACCTCCATTTTAATGAAATTCACCATGTATATCATTCACAGACTCTACATGTAAAGTATCTAGAGAGAGGATATACTCAGGCTTCTTTTTTTAACCCTGGTACATTGATTAGAGTCTATTCATTAGAAGTACCATGCCAAAGCCCAAGACTCCACGGGTAATGTCTACTGACTCAGAAACTACAGACTGTACCCCCTGTTAGAATGTAGAATCTATGTTATCTAACACTTAATTTAAGGCTTTGGAATCACTTCTAGTCGTGCTTAATTTTGTTTAGCAAAGTTGTGAATTAAGAAAGCAAACAAGTATCACAAATTTAAAGCAAACCAGTCCTGACAACAGAGGAAGTGAGACTTCGTTTGCTTGTTCGGCATGTTTTGCGTATTCGTCTAATTGATTCCTCAAGCTGGAAATCGATGCACTCTGTTGGCCAAAATTTGCAAATCTTAAGCTGGGCAACAGACACATTAAAACCGTCCATTTAATCAAACGTTGAGGTGGTGAACATCCTCTTTAAAATCAATACTTAGGTGGTACCGCCTAAGTACTCCTTACTAACCAAAAATCTCAGGGTGACACATTGGATCACTTCAGTGGCAATTTCGGGGGAATCCCTGCCTTCTTATTTGAATTCGAATGAAAAAAATCTGATTCAAGACCTAATTTCGCTCCAGCAAGCGCGCGCTTAAGTGCGAGAATCCCAGAAGGTAAAGTCTGGGGAAGGAAGTCAAGCAACAATTTGCCGTCGGTGAATCGATCAGCGGCGTGCATGGGAAACTGCTGGCCATTGGGATCAAGCTCCGCATTGGCAAACTGGAGAGGAAACGCGGCAATACCGTTTCCAGTATCACTCAGCGAGTCTCCGAAGGCGAAGATACCCGGGTAAGCACAGAGCGGCACAGTAGAGTTCGCAGCCACTGCGACTTGGAAGAGCGCACAAACCAGCAGAACCGCACCAGCTCCCAGCACCATCCTTGCTCTTGCCATGGTGCACCGGCCAGGGAACACCACCTATATAAATATATATACTAGCTCCAAGTTCAGTTACAAATTGCTATAATCGATCACAGTTAGTAGCAGGTCCCAACAATCTGTTGTAAGAACGAACAATTGCAACGGTAGCTAGTAAGATCTGATCGATCACCCGATCGATCGAGAACTTCAATTCCAGATGATGATCTTCCCAAGATCATTTCCGACCTTTATAACCGGCCACGCGTAGCGCTTCCGAAAGAGGTGCTTCACGACTTCTGTCAGTAGTCAGTACTGTAGTTCCTTCGGAGATCATTCGATCGATAACACTAAGTCTTTAATCATTTACTATTCCAGTACGTTACAATTGTCCACTTGCAGATATGGGAGAACTTGTAATCGTGGTCTCTTTGCGTTGAAAACGACGCCAGATCCTGATTGAAGCCCGAGTACGGGACGGTTCAGAAATCTTCGCTATCATGTGGGGGGAGAAGGCGGTAAACTCCTACTCCGTATGAAAATGAGACTCGTGGCGCGCTTTGCAGACTTTTGGTGTTGTCCTTGTCGTGCCAGGGCGAAGAGCTTTGACTTCGAGTCAAGAAAAGTCCATTTGGGGCAAGGGTTTAAGTAAACGGCACGTATATAATTGCCTAAAACGTCGACGACGCGTTGACCTTGAAGTCAATGTACGTTACCACGTTTTTCTGCGGGTACGGTCAATGCCATAGCTTGGCAGCTACAGTTTTGCGGATTGGTATTAAATTTATGTTTTGACACTAACCCAAATACCCAATGCATTAATTACGGAGAGTATGGATCAACTCCAAGCCAGTTTTGCAGATTATTATAAAAAATTAATCGGAAGAAATGGATATTAACTGTTGATTTCAGTTTTGAATCAGGAATTAAAAACTGGCGATTGAACTGCTTGGGTTTCTCTGTTCATGAGTAAGTTATGGAGTGCAACGGCCCCACTGACTGACCCTCCTGAAGTCAGGATTCAGGAAAATGCATTTCTATGCTTCCGTTGTTGACAAAAGAGGAACTAATATATTTTAGTCCCGGAGGCAAATGACCGAATGGGAAGAAGAAACCCCAACAGACATGCCGTGCACAGTAACAGAGCAACAACTCCCTTTCAAGCCGGTTTTAAAATTAGTAAAGCATTATACGGTAGAGTTGAATTTTTTATTTATTTAGCCTGGAAGAGCCTGTCTGTAAACTTGTAACTGAAGCACGACGTTGCAACGCTTCAATCATTTTCAATTTCTACCCCCGGCCATTCAGTGACTGATTTAGCTACTGTGACTAAATGAAAATATATTTTTATTTCTTATCCTCACTACACTAATAATGGTATTTAATATTGGCAATGTTCACCAATTACGAAGCACAGTGCACTAAATGTGTACAATCCCACTAATTCTATTAACAGTAAATGTCAATGAAGATAGACACTATTTGTCATTTGTCAACTATTGTAAATTTTGGGGAATGATATAAATTTTTAACAAGATTACATTTAGTGTTAGATATTATTTCATCAAATTGCAATGAAAAAAATATAAAACTAAATATGTGAATTAAATACTACGACAAGAGATGGTGAACACAACCCTATATGAAAACCACTTGAAATTTAGAGTGGAATTGGTAAAAGTTTAGGTAGCACTATTAGTAACATACTAACATAACATACACTAAATACCATTATTAATGTACAATAATAAACTACTAAGAAAGTTACATGGAGTAACTATATATGAGGGTGATTGCAAGAAACACTTGTCCTACTTTTTGTCCCCTTGCCCTTGGAGACTTGGACGGGTGGTTTTTTGCTCATAACTTTTTCATCATTGATCTTTTGGAGTGAAATTTGGAATGAAGGTACATGTAGTTGTAGACATTGAGTAATTTTTTCAAAATTTCAAAATTATTTTTCTATTATTAACTTGCCCCAGATTAGGTGTCTACCTTGGCCATTTTGGAGGTTCTTAATTCTTAGTACTATTATTGACCCAAAAATCCAAATTAGAAGCTTAAAATTGGGATACAAAGAGTCAAAGATTTCTACCAAAGTTACATAGGCCCACAAAGAGATTTTCTAAAAATAGTAACATGGTMACCCTCCACGTGTGCTCAAAGAGTCAAAGTGCACTACCTTTGCACAAGTGTAAAGAACTCAATTTTTTCCAAAGACAAAAATAATTTACACAACGGAGCATCTTCAAGCTAGGAAAAAAAATTGAGAATTTTTTGAGTTTTTTTATTTAAAAAAATGTCAAACATCAATATGTCCATTTTCTTGGTGTTTTCCATCACTCTTTGACTATGCATAACTTTTAGAGGGTGATTGCAAGAAAGACTAGTATTATTTGGCGTCACATTTGGAGTGACAAAGTTGTCATGTGCTATAACTTTTGAACCATGGACTTGATGAGCTTGAAATTTTTATTGGGGATGGCTAGCTTGCCAGTAATTAGATCCCTTGTTTTTCAGAAATTTTCAAAAATAATTTTATATTTAAATACCAATTTGGCTAATTTGTCACACTTTGCAGTTTAGGGGCTTTTAGTACTGGGGAGTACCCAAAAATAATGATCTAGAGCTGAGATTTCTAGGGTCTATTCCTATACTTAGTAGGCATGAATTGACCAAAGGAAATTTTGAAAAACATTATTTTATGTCCTTTGTGTTCATGCAAATAGGGCTCTCTTGCGCACACAATTATGAGCATTGAAAATAGTTTCAAGATTGTTCTTTTAGTGGAATCTCTTTACCATAAAGTCTTCTCAAATGGCCAATTTTTACTTCTTTATAAAATTTCTTTTCCTATTTTTTACAAATAAAAATGTGAAAATAGAGTGAAAGTTACTATTTTCTTGAAATTTTGCACTTTTCTAGTTCTCCTACTTAGAGAATTTTTCTATGCTTTTCCTTCCTAGGGAACCTTCTTCTTAAAGGTGTATACATCAAACATATTTTTTCCTTTTTAAAAAAATTGTTTTACTAATTATATAGTACTCCCAGAGAAAAAAAAGGAGTACTGTGCAAAACGCTACGTTTTGAGGTGAGTCTTTCTTGCAATGACCCTAGAGATAAATTTTTCTAGGTATGAATTTTCTCACAACTACCCATGAGTTGTAACATTCATACTTTTGGAGATTAAGATTTGAAACCATCTTGAATATATAGTGAGAAAAATGTCAATTGGATATATTAACAAGAACAAGTCTAATACCATTTTATCAAATTTCATTTCCACATACATGTAAATGTGATATTTTGTATTTCATTTTTGAAAATAAGTTCATGCCTTTTGTTAGTTTCAAAGTTTTTGCATTTTTTGTAAAAATTTGTAATTGCTATGAATTTTTTAATAAAAAGTGAAAGAACTCATATCAAATGCAATTGATACTCAAAAACTCTAAAAACATTTATGTAGGCCGTTCATAATTTGGAGTAGAGCATTATGGTATAAATTTTATTATTGTATTACTCTAAAATTAGAAATTCAACATTGTAAGGTTACAGAATATAGACCCAAAGTTCAAATTGGTATAAAATTTGAGTGACGCCCTTTAAGTTGGTTTTAACGATGTTGATGTGCAAGCATGTCAACCTAACTTGAGAATATGTACAAGTAGATATACTACAACCAATGAAGGTGATTATAATATAAACATCCATAATATAGGTATTTATAATATAGTAACTTACGTTGGGTGATTGCAAAAAACACCTATACTATTTTGCATCACACCTTGCGTGCTAATCTATTTTTTGGCCATAAATATTGTTTTTTGACACTAAATGACTCAAGATTTGTAGGTAAGGTATGCATGACTATTATTCACCTTGTTTAACCCCTAAAGTCCCATTGTCCCCTCGGGGGACAACTTGGATTTTGGATAGGTTCCTGTGACCTTAATTTTTTATGAAACTTTTTGAAACTTTTTCATAAGATAGAAAAACTGATTAACTTTGTGGGAATATAATTTTTACTTCAATTGGTGCCTGGTAGCAAAAGTTATACCACAAAAAACCCAGAACTGAACTCAACGGGCAACAAATTTTTTTTGCATAAATTCAAAATTAAATTTTAAAATTTTTTTTTCTGAAATAATATATTTTTGTCACATGTGAAGCTTTGATTCATTCTATTTGGACTAGTGATGAGAAAGTTATGGACAATCTTGTTTTTTGGGCAATCTAAGGATCTTCTTGAAAAAAAAACTTATAGGATTCATTTCTGAATGCAATTTTCACAATTTTTCAAACCTATTAGTGTTGGCAAAGGCGGGGTGCAATATGTAGTGCTTGACCGAGGGAAAAAACACTGTTCATGCACATGTTTAGCTTTGGATAAATTGTTCAAACTAATACTTGATGCTACCCATTCAAAAATTGCGAGAAGGGTAGCGTGGCACAAAACACTTTCATGTGAAAATCTTTACTATCTTCATAGAATTAGGGCTACCTAAAAATATGGAAGCAATGAAAGACACTAAATTTGACTTCCAATGATGATTGACATATATGTGGTCACTTTCAAAAAAAGAACGGATGAAAATTAGTGAATGTCCACTCACCAGATGAATTTTTTGTCATACAAAGGACAATAAACGTCCTCCGCGTCGTTCAAGGGTTAAAGAAGCAATCACAACCTTCAACCAATGAAGTAGAAGCATTCCCAAACACCACTTTTTTAAGTCTCACTAGGTAGGTGGTACAAAATAATGATGATTTTTTGTAAGAGTGTTTGTATCCTCAAGAAATAACTAATGCAAGTTGTTTCATAATTTTTAGACAATCACATTATATTTCATGAATACTCAAAGTTAAAAGCATAGCATGCACACTCATATTCCTAAAATCCCCTTAACCCCTTGGAAGAGAAAATGGATTTCTAGCAGGTTCCTATGACCTCAATTTGTAATGAAATTTTTTGAAACTTTTACATACTGTAGAAAAACTTATAAGCTTTGAAGGAATATAATTTTTATTTCAATCGGTGCCCAGAAGCAAAAATTATACTACAAAAAGACCAAGTTTCAACTCAGTGGGCAAAAAAATAAATTCACAGAAGCTTGAATTAAAATTTTTAATTTTTTATCTCTTACAGATTATATTTTTGTTTATGAGTGAAGCTTTGATTCATTCCATTTGAATTAATAACGTGAAAGTTACGAACAATCTAGTTTTGGGGGCAATTTAAGCATCTTCTCAAAAATATAACTCATAGGATTCATTTATGAATGCAATTTTCACAATTTTTCAGAAAAAATTGTTTGACAAGGTTAATTTTCTTGCTAGAACAATGCTAGTATGCCAACATTGGGAATATTGCTTTTTAGGTCCAACTTAGAGTTGTTAATGATTTAGTTCATTTTTCACTCTTGGACCTACTTCTACTTAACAATGTTTTAAAGAATGAAAATCAATCAGAGTTTTTTGAGTTTTTTATCCTAGAGCCTCAACTCAATCTTTTTAACCAAAAACATTTTAAATTCAAAGTTTGTAGTGCAAAAAAATTCCACAAATGGCCGTCAAAGTCATCTGAAATTTCAGGCCAGTGTTCAAATTTTATTTATTTTTGAACTTTGATTGCTAATATCTCACAACTGGTATGGTCAAACTCCATGAAATTTTTACCATAAAATCTCAAATAAGTAAAGTACATGATCCTACGGTTAGATTTTTTTTTTTTAAATTTCATTGTTTTCTTGGAAGGACGCAACAGAAATGGGAGTTCTGAATGTTTTATGACACAAAAATGGCCTTAGACCTTTGGAGGTTGAACAACCAACCGTAAAGCAAGAAATGCTTTAACTCTCACATGTTGGTTCAAAAAAATCTTCAACTTCCATTGGTTAAACCTGGGAGTCTCGAGAACTATAGTGGTTTGGGTGAATGAAGGCGGCCATCCAGACATTCAAGGTCCAAATATAGGTAGCACAAAAATGAGCGGTGTCCTGTTATAAATTTGTTCATAGTATAAAAACATATTATAATATGTATTGTTGAGTAACTTCATGGTGACGCTATTTTGTTGAATAACTTCAAGATGACGTTTCGTGGAGGTATATGCCATCTATTTAAAAGGATGGCTTTGCTTTAGAGTTTCATTGAAATCCATTAGTGATATTTGTTTTCCACTTTATAGTCAAAATGTCGAAGTGGAGGGTTTTTTCAGAGTCCCAAGAGGAAGAAGCAGAATCAGAGCCTGAATTTGAATTTGAATTGTCACAACTACCGGATCAACCTCTTCTGCCGCTAAATCTTGTGCCGCCGCATGAGCGTCTACAAGAAGAAGTTGGGCCTTCTCGACCACCAAAGCAACCTCGTGTGGAGCGGCGATGGCACGGGAATCTTCAACGTGACGCTTGGGCACTGGTGATTTTGTTGCAGGTTGGATGTGTTGAGCCCGGTAGCCGAGATGTGACATTTGAAGGATGTTTCGAAGGTTTCAATGTCGATCAATATTACTGCATGATGAAGCCTATTGAAGGAAGTAGTGGTCACCATCGTTGGTTAGAGGGGCCAGTGAATCCTTTAACGAAGGCAAATCGTGTTAATTACATTGCTGCGACTATCAAGCGCATTTTCCAGTTCTTGCAGATGGAGTAAAATTAGCCTTGAAAAATCTAGTTTTTTATCTTTAATAGGCATTGGTTTAGTTTTAGTACTTGAATCCATATTTGAAGTATTTTGATGAAATTATTTTGTTTAGTTATAGTTGTAAAAAGAAAGAATGAAAATAGTTTGGATTTTGAAGTAATTTTCCTTCTAAGTTAAAAATAAAGATATAGATGTAAAGCCAAATATGAAGGCCATTAGGTGTAAGTTGGCTTCAAGAGGGAGTGAAGGACTAATGCACACTTGTTTAGGTGGGGCAAAAGGTGTTGGAAAAGGGGAGGAAATATAGACACCATTCATCTTCTCTTCCAATGTTGCTTTGGGGGAACCGAATGTTTGGATACCCATTGTGTTGTGAGTTTGAAGGATTTTGAAATGAAATTCAGAGCTGTTGTGTATCATGGTGTATAGTGTACAAATTGATCTCACTTGCTTGATTTGGAGTTGTAAAGCAAAAGTTGTGCTAGTTTGAATGGAGTGATGTTTGTTGCCCTTAAAATTAAGAGGCAAAGACTTCGACTGACCATAAAAGATGTAAAAGTTCTTGTTTTTCAATGAAATTTAGAGGGAGTGTAGGAAATTGTGTTAGCTTTCCATGAAGCTATTATTTGTTCCATTCGGAGTTTGCATGAGAAAGTTGTGAGTGTGGAAGCGAAAGAAGGTCTGCTGCCTTTCGCTTCTCAAGGCCGAAACTTTGGATAGCCATAGAAGTTGGAGAGACTCTTAGAATTGTTTGAAATTTGAAGAAGAAGTAGATGATTGTAATAGTTTTCCGAAAAGCTATTATTTAGTTCATTTGGAGTTGGAGATGAACAGTGAGACTCATCCAAAGTTCAGCTTGGAAATTGGAGATGGAGTTGGCGTTGAAAGAATTTTGAAGACTTGTGTGTTTGTGTGTGTGGTTTGTGGCTTTGTAAAATTTATTTTATTAGTGTGGGCAGTTTAGTTTACACCAACACTAGCCTCATTTTGTGTTGTGGATGCGACGAAGTGGAGTTAATTGGCCACATGGTCGAAACTTTTATGTTGCTCCCACTGGTGAGGCAAGTTTGCTGGTTACCGTGGGTTTGAAATTTAGGATCCAATCCTTTGGACGGCTTAGTTCGTGGTTTGGCCGTCTTGTTTAATACGTCCGAAGCTCGTGGTTTCTTATCTCCCTACCTGAACCCTTGGCCTTATAGAACCACCACATGATAAATCAACGGAAGATTGAAGTGAAAATCAAACAAAGATTCAAAAGAAGATTGAGTGAAGATTCGAGTTTTGCTACTTGCCTTTCATCTTCACTCACAACTTGTAGCCAGACACCCCATGTGTTCCCTTAACACGCTCCTTTCTACTCGACAACGGTGGCACTTCTACATGAATTTATCTTTGAAAAAAGCCAATATCCTTACAAATGATCCCTTGCATTACTAGGATCTTTATTGAAAACACAACATCAATTGTCTTCTACTTTTGAAACATTGTTTTGAACTTTGCCKTGTTCTAAACTTGTGAATGGTCTAATACATAGTACACTAAAATTATTAAAAATTGGAACTAATGGATCATAATAAGATCATGGTTTAGATATTTTGGACTATGCATATACAATATATTTTTATTAAAAAAAAATCCTTTAAATTTATTTTTTATATGTACTATTGCTATACAAGTCAAGCTCTTTCCAATAAAATCAAAGATAGAAAAAATTAATTTTGTTATGCCCTATTGAATATTGATTCAAAATCATTCAAAATTCAAAAGCCTATTTTTGGTGTCATTAGTTGCTTACAAGGAGAACCTTCAATGGATTGAGATTTTATGGTTCTAAAATGAGTAAATGACCCGTCCGGTCAATTGGTTACCTATTAAAATTAATTACTTTAATAGAGACTAAAATTTATATCAATGTAGAATATATATATATATATATATATATATATATATATAAATAAAGTTGGTGAAATGATAAATTAAGAAAAAGATTCTTTATGATTTGGACGTTAAGAAATGGATAAAATTTTATAACAAGAAACATATCTAGCAACTTTTATTACATGCACGGAATCAAATATTTTGCACAAACTTAAGCTAAATAGTGAAAATACATTGTAAAATGTAAAGTGAATAATATGTAGACTAGTTCAATTTTTAATGTTTATTATGTGGAATTTTTTTTGAAATGATGAAAATTGAATAAAAATGGATCCAAATTTGGGCWAGTCTTAATCCATCTATAGTTTAATTGAATGTTAACATGGATTTTTATTTCAATCAATCTATAGTATTCTTGAATTAATTGATTTGTATCTTATTAAATTGAAGCAACAAATTAAGGGTGATTGCAAGAAACACTTGTACTATTTGTTGCGTTTCGTCACACCTTAGATTTTTTGGCCATAACTTCTATGTTTTAGCTCCAAATGAGTCAAAATTTCTGGAGAAGCTAATTATAACCATTATATACCTTTCCTGATTTTTGAAAAAATTTCAAAAATAATTTACTATTTTTAAACAGCCCCGATATTTCTCAAAATGGGTGATTTTGGGGGTTTTAGCTCCGTTTGTACTCAAAAAAACGAATTTTGAGCTAAAATTTGGAGAGAATGGTCTCTTAGTAGACTTATAGCTACTGTCTAAAGGAATTTGAAAAATAATTATTTCTATGTGGTGTGGAAGTCCACGAAAATAGCTTCTTTTTGCATTTTTCTTAGAGTTATGGAACATTATTTTGGTGAGTTTTTTGGTTAAATTTCATCACCAAAATGTTTTCTCAAATGTAGAATTTTTAGATTTTTAAAAAAAAAAGAAATCCTATTTTTTACAAATTAAAATGTCAAAGTGGTATTTTCTTCAATAGAACTTTGGACATAGAATTCCGGTGAAAAAAATACCACTTTTAACATTTTAATTTGTAAAAAATAGATATTTTTTTTAAAAAAAAATATAAAAATTCTTTATTTTAGAGAACATTTTGTTGATGATATTTGACCAAAAAAATCACCAAAATAATGTTCGATAACTCTAAGAAAAATGCAGAAAGAAGCTATTTTTGTGGACTTCCACACCACATAGAAATAAGTATTTTTTAAATTCCTTTGAACAGTATGTATAAATCTACTAGGAGACCATCCTCTCCAAATTTCAGCTCAAAATTCGTTTCTTTGGGTTCCTAATCGTGCAAAACCCCCTAAATCATGCATTGTGAGAAAGTATTGGGGGCTGTTTAAAAATAGTAAATTATTTTTCGAAAATACGCAAAAATTAGGGAAGGTTTTTGATAGTTATAAATAGCTTTTCTATAAATTTTTTTTCAACATTGGTCAATAGGAGGCCGGAATGTTTTGCACAGCCCGAGTCGTGGGTGCGATGCCGGCCATGACTTCCATAGCCAATCCAGTGAAAGAAACGTAACGTAACGTGCTCGCTACGTACGTAACTGAGGCGCGCCGGCCGGCGCGGCGCGGCTGATGATGAAGCGAAGCCGGAGTTGGTCGTCGATGTGACTTCCGTAGGTTGTGCTTCAGCTGGAAGTAAGTCGAATGCCCATTTCAATTCCAGTGCAGTTCAGTTGAATTGGTATCGTCATCAGAAGTCAATCAGTCAATTAATTAAGTGCATGCCTGCGATCGAGGAAAACAATACAAAACGAAACTACGAAAGGCCGCCGGATATGCCATGCATGCATCGATCGGCCAGCCAATTGCAAGAAATTCTTCGACATGCATCACTTAATAATTAATTCCAAGGCCTGGACCATGTTCAATTCCTCCGCCAATCCGGACAAGCTAGCTAGCTGGACTGTGTGACTTTGACTTAACTAGCTTAATTGTTTCTTTTGATTCGGTTTTGAAAAGTCAAGGTGCGTGTCGTTGACAATCGATCAAGCTTAACATAACAGAAAGGAAGTAAGGAGCAAGTGTTGCATGCCGGTTATTAGTTTAAGCTTCTTCTGGGGGAGAAATCCTTGCCATTGCTTGGTGTTGAATTATAATTAATATGATCAAGTACAAGTTAGGAGTGCGACTGATGAAGTGATGATCGAGCGAGGCGGGACTAGCTAGCTGCATGCTCGATCGAGGCGCGCATCGATCCGATGAATTATTCACAGGTGACGGATCGATCGGAGTGCTTGATTCGATCATGGTTGATCGATACTTTGCAGAATTTTGTAACTTAACTTACGGGTGCTTGAATTGCTTGACAAGTCGTCTGGTGACACTGTACAAGATTAGCCTCTGTCACAACTGGTGGATTAACTCACATTAATCAATTAAGGTTTAGCTGCATATGATTGTGCTCTTCTACTTTAACCCTTGAAGGACGGACCGGTGGCTATGGAAATCATGCATTTTTGATACCATGTGACATCATCTACTTTGAAAAGTCAAATTATATATTCATTGGAAGTCAAAGTATTAGAAAAGATTTTCCCTTTCCACTCCTAATACCGAGGATGAAAAGTTGCAATTATGTCCTATACGGTTTGATTTCGTGTCATCCACAGGACACAAATTAAACGTTCGCAGCAATGTTCAAGGGTTAATTGATTATATGATTATTCAAACATCATTCAACCCTGTATATGAATATTGTCGCTTTGCACACTTAAGGCCGGGTTTAGACTAGGGTCTAGGACCAAGAACCTCTAGAAATCGATCAATCATATTGGTTGTGAGCAATCCTATTAATTGTTTTTTTTTGGACCCCGTTTAACCGTTTTGGACCCTAGTTTAAATCTAGTTATCCAATCTTAGTGTTTGATGGATGTCAAAGAATCCTTAGACTGTGAATCTATGTAGGACAAAATAATTTTGTGTAAAAMGGGGAGCTAGGTCTTGCATAATAGTTTGACCTCCAAATTGCCAATGAGTGTGTTTGGAATTTTTTAAGCAAATGAGATTCTCTCGGTACCAAAAAGGAGAAGTTCTAAAGTAAACAACCCAATGGCCAATGCTTGAGATTTAATTCCAAAAGGACAAAGCCTAAAGGGTGATTGCATGAAACACCGTGCGGTTTTTGTAGCGTTTGGCATAGTACTCATGTTTTTTTCAGGAGTACTGTAAAATTAGAAAAACAATTTTTTTAAAATGTGAAAAATATATTTAATGTATATACCCATAAGAAGAAGGTACCCTACAAAGGAAAAGCGTAGGAAAATTCTCGAAGTAGGAGAACTAGAAAAGTGCAAAATTTCATGAAAATAGGTGTTTTGATGTTTTAATTTGTAATAAATAGGATAAAGAATTTTTGAAGAAACTAAAAATTGGAAATTTGGGAGAACTATATGATAAAGAGATTTCACCATAAGAATGATCTTCAAACCATCTTGAATGTTCAAAAGTACGCGCGCAAGGGAGCCCTGTTTGCACGCATGTAGAGGATATAGAATAATGTTTTTTTAAATTCCCTCTGGTAGATGCATGCATTCCTAGTCTGAAAATAGACCACAGAAATTTCAGCTTTAAATCATTAATTTTGGGTACTCCCCAGTACTAAAAACCCCTAAACTACAAAGTGTGACAAATTAGCTAAATTGAAATTTAAATATGAAATGATTTTTGAAAATTTCTGAAAAATAAGGAATCTCATTGCTATCAATATAGACATCTCCAATAAAATTTTCAAGTTAATTGGATTCATAATTCAAAAGTTATAGTGGATAACATCTCTGTGAATCCAAGTGTGACGCAAAATAGTACTAGTCTTTCATGCAATCACCCTAAAACCGTGTATTAATGTATATTAATCAGTATTAGATATTTTCTTCTWAGTTTGTTTCCTCTAATTTGCACTTTGCAAATAAGTTTGGAAGAGAATTTTTTTTCAATTTTTTTTCAAAGATAAAATCACAGTCGTGATTGTCTTCTATAAGTCATAAATTTTTGTTTTTTATTTGTGATGATTTCATATTGGTAAAATTACCTTGATTTTTTGAAATTAAAAAAAAAAAAATTAATATAAAATTCAAGACTGACTCAAAAAGTGTGAATAGTTTTACAAACGTGTATATTATAGTGAAGAATATTATACAGCAAACAAAAATTCCGTGTACAACTACAAATAAAAAATCAATACACCATGGTAATGAGGTTCAATATTTCATATGCAATAAAATGTTGAATTTTCTAAATTGCCATAAAAAGTAGACTTGTTCAAAATTTGTCTGATCTCCAAAGGAACAATAGAACTTAGGGGTTAGAAGTTGCAATTTTGGATATTTGATACCTCATCATTGGTGTCATTTATATTTTTGACAAGTATTTCTGAACATTCATTGTTTTAGATTAGGACTATATTACGTGATTAACCCCTAAAGGACCAAGTGTTCATTCAATGGACACTTGAAAACTTGGTTTTAAGAGTCACATGAAGTCATTTTGGTTGGATGTTTACAAAGTTGTAAACAATTATCCCTTAATAAGAATACAATGGGTTTTTTTTTATCAATATTCAAAATAAAAAGTTATGCTACTCAATAAAATTTAAGCAACTCAAGCAATTTGGGCATCTTTGGCTAGAACCTTCATCAACTTTTGAAATTTGGCATGTATGTAATGAATAAGATATGGCATGAAATTTTCTGAAATAAACAAATGTTAGTTCTCAAATCACATTCTAAAAGTAATCAAACTTTGTTAGCTATATTGGAGTACACTAATGATGATATTTAGTGTCTTTTACACTAAATACGAAGGCATACACTAAAAGCCAATTACCCTATGAAAGTAAGTAACATTAAATGTCAATTCAAACACTAAATGTGAACTACGGTGATTTGAGAGACTTGCCAAAAAGTTACATGTTTGAATTTAGTGTTTGTGAATTTAGAAAATCCAGGAAATACATGCAAAACAATGAAGTTGAGAACCCAAGCAATTTCAGGGAAGGAGAAGGCAGCGCATTCAAGTTTAACACTAATTGTGGACAAGTTTAGATTTAGTGTTGTAGCTAGTAGGGGGGTAAAAACACTAAATGTCACAAAACACTAAATATCATCTTTAGTGTAGTTTTAGTAAAAGTATTTTCTTTTAACTAAAGGCCCTATTATCTTGAAAATAATTTGTGAAGTCAAAGTTCTTGAAATATTTTCCACATATTGTAAATTTTTGTTTCTAACTTTTCAACATTTGAAATGCAAATGAAAAATTTCTTCATCACAAAATACTAGTACATTTCCAATTCACTCAACCTTCTTGCATTGCAAACTGATTTAGAAAAAGCTACACTGAATAGGGGTATTAAGAGGACCAAACGATTAAATTGGTTTAAAGAAAAAAACTGTAGATGCTTGAACCATGATGTACAACCCCTGAGACTTCAATGACTATTGATGT
The DNA here is from genome assembly GCA_006891605.1 of Pleurozium schreberi. Taxonomy (NCBI): domain Eukaryota; kingdom Viridiplantae; phylum Streptophyta; class Bryopsida; order Hypnales; family Hylocomiaceae; genus Pleurozium; species Pleurozium schreberi. Next base: position 106,743 of record VACF01002185.1, read on the forward strand.
CCAAAAAAGGCATATATTTATATAGTGTGAAATGTCAATAAATTAGTATGGGTCCTCTTAATACCCCTATTCAATTTAGATAGCTCCATACTTGCTTTTAAAATTTTGCATTAGTCTATCTAAAATGATTTAGAGCTGAATGGTGGAAAACATCAAATTCATCAAGAGCAAAATTTTTTTTCACGAAGGCTTGAAGTCTGTTGACCCCATTTTGATGAAGTGTAAAAAAGCTTTTAGTTTTTCTTATTTCAAACGTCATAATCTCTCAATCCATCCAGTCAAATGGGCTAAATTTTTTCAACGCATTGTTATAATAGTTTGATACACTTTTGTACACTTTTGTACAATTCAAGTAAAAAAAACTATATTTTCAATTTTGGGCATTGCATTGCATTGCAAAAAAAAAAGATTGATTTTGACAATTTTTCTTAAAAGAAAAACCCCAGTCCTTAGTTGTTAAACACTTATATCACAATTAATATCACTAAGGTGTCTACACCCAAAAATGTCACAAATTGATACTATGCCCAGTTATTATTGTTAGGTGTCACCAAATTTTCACACTGTATGGTTGGCAAGCAAAAGAGGGGGCCAATGCACCAAGGAATGCAACATTTGAATATAATATGCAAAAGTTATGAAAGGTCCAAGTTTGGAAGTAAGGTGACTATGTTTGCTGGAATACGAAGGACCCTCTTCGGTGAGCTCTTTCATTTAGAGTTCTGGTTTGGTTGGCTCGTGTGTCTTCTTTCTTTTCGTTTCTTTTGGTTGCATCTCAGCCGAATGTTGAAGCTCGGCCCTGTTGTTTTTGGCTCCTTTTTTAATGGAGTGGGTTTTCCCCATTTGTTCGAAATAAAAAACAAAAAAAGGTCAAAGCTTGGAAGATCTAAAATTGATTCTTCCACATGGTGCATAATTGATTTCGGAGATGTACATAGTATGAAGATGGCTCAAGGGCCATTATGGGGTGCCTACCTGATTACAAAATGGAGTGTGATTTGTAAGTTGCACTTGACTTATGAAAAAAAGACCCCAATAAATAGAAGGTGAAATTCTTTACAGCAAGAAAGTCAAGATGTTTCCTACAATATATGGATTTTGGTAGTTTGATTCATAAACATGAGCAAAGGAAACTACCAACTTACCAAGCTACACTCACCAACATAAACCACTCCCAAGAAATTGCCCGTTCATTTCCTGGGAGGGTTCTAATRYGCAATCAACCATAGTGCCCGATTGCGMGGGCAAACCTCCATAATCGAGCATTACGGATTCTTCATCCAATTTTGTTATTTCATCCCGAGTGTTTTCATCCAAGTTCAATTTTCCTCCTCATGATTTACTTCGGGCAATGTCCCTCATTGTCAGGCATTTTGCAATATAAAGCGCCTCCTCATCGGGCTCCGCCCTCCTCGTTGGCCCTATAGTATTGTGGAATGCCCTCCTCCTTAGACATGGCCCTATACAAAATCCCGATTGCATCATACAGTGGTCAATAGTATTATAGATGAGCCCTTCCCGAGGTCCTTGCTGCAATCTTCCAGAAATTGAGAAATTGGTCACTGCTGTGAATCCCCAGCTACATACCCATTTTCAATTACACGCTCAGTCTGCAATTGACCTCAGTCTACAAATACCCAAAGAAAGGGGATGATTCCTCTGCCTCTTTCCAATACTTGCCGAGTATGTCCACCATTAAGTAATTTGCTTCCAACGTCAAATGTAGAGACTGAGGATTGTTTGTTTCAGCAACGGATGTGCTGCAGAGACGAGTCGCCGTGGTTTGTCCGGTTTTCAAAATTGCCGCCATAGCCATAGTCTTTTGCATGGGGTAATTGATTGGAGTCCAAGTAGGAGGATTTTAAGTAATAATGGCTTTCCAAGTCAGAGACCTTTTAGGAAGATTTTAGATGAAATTTACTAAAACTAAGTAAATGTATTAGATTTACGAAAACTCATTTACTAAACTATTTTTAGTACTAGAATTATGCTTAATATAATTAACACTCTATGTTGTGCTAGTGCTAGACAAGCAAGGCTTGCAGCCGCGAGTTCCTCATCATGTGCTGATTCCACCCATTCCGATGTGAGGGCCGATAGACAATGTGTGGAAGCTTGTAATGGTTGCTGGCGATGGCTTGTCGTTGATCGATCCGGCACCGGAACACCCGGGGAGTGATGTTTCCACACATCTTCGATTAGCTGGCCTGGTCGCAATTGCCAGCAAGATCGATGCGGGAAGTGCATTCTCCGCGAAGTGCATTAATGCTCCGCAGGAAGCTTGCAATTGTCAAACTTGACATGATGAGAGAGCATCTGCTTGGCGATGCCGGGTTTCCATGTGAATTTCCATGCCTATAATTTAGACACCATCCAAAACTTGAGTTTCTGGATTCTTCCCTACGATTTACTATTCTCAGTGCGTTCATATTCATTCTAAAACACGATGTTGGGAAGCGTCCAGTTTGAGTTTTGAGTGAAAAACCCTAGCATAAGATACAGTCAGTGTAAGATTTATAAAAAAAAATTACGACAGTTGCATTGTCTTTCGGTACCTAATGAAATCCCAGCGAACAGCCATTTCAAAGGCTGTACCGAAGCAATTGCAACACGAGAGAATGCGTGAACTTGATTTGCTGAGAAATAAATAATGTAAAACTCGGAAGGATTGTGATGGCTTTCATGAATATATCAAGATCTCATTGAATTTCTCCGCATCATGGTAACCAATGTTCAACAACAACCAAATCTTGCACGATGTCTGTGGAATCTACCAATAACAAGAACAATGACAACTTTGCAAACAGGGACACTAGTCACACCACAAGAGCAATGAAATCTTTCCTTCGATTTATTAATATTCCAAGTGAATCGATGTTCACATGTTAAAACACACTGTTCAGCAACAGCGAAATGCCAACACCATTGACATTATGTCACCGAAAAGCTAGAGAGCTAAATTAATCTCAAAAGCTAAAACGTCTCAGTGAGGAGCTGCCTGTTCGATTCGCCTCGTTAATTCCAGCTAGCTACTCCATCTAATGCCGCCTCTGCCAGGCGTAGAAGACTGGCTCGGTGAGTCCGCCCTCGGACATCAACGTCAGGCCATTGTCATCGGCTTTCCAGGCGCAGTTCTTGTAACACGCCCGGAACGACGGGTTCCGCACGTACAAGTTGAATAGGCCCCACACGGTGGGTGCGGACGTGTAGACGGTGCACAGCATGTAGGCGTTGGCGTCGGGGAAGGAGATGTCGGTGTGGGTGACGAGAGGCGGCAGGATGGACATTTTCTGCTGCCCGAGGTCGGAGGAGCATTGCACGAAGAGCTTGGAATTCGGGAAGGCATTCTGGACGGACAAGACGCCCACGGGGCCAGTCGGCTGGGTATCTTGGGCACAGACGAAGACGACGGAGGTGGCCACAGCCGCCACCACCAAGATGAAAACAAGGCTCAGGGTCGCCATGGTGGAAAACTTCGAATAGTAGATTCACTCGAATTTCTGGTCCCGACCGTAAATATCTGCACTGGAAATGGCCCAAAGAAAACAGACAGAGTTTTTATGTCTGTTAGGGTTAAAAAGAGTTAGGAGTTCTTTATGCAGCCTAATGAAAAAGAATGCAAAATCAGAGATTGAAAACATTTGGGTGACGAATTACAGAAACTACAAAGTACTCAACTTATAATTACGCTACATTGCACCAAGGACACACATATTAACCTCAATCACACTAATTATCAGCGCAATGAAACTGAGTGACAACCAGTTCTTCTTTGATCCTGCAGACCAGACCAACGTTAATCGTAACTCTTAGCTAGCCTTGCGGATGTAGGTCTGAATAGATAGTGAATAGCTTTACCAACGCAGATGTTTCGCCTTCACAAGAACATGCCTGGAAGTCCAAACTCCAAACACGGCTACAAAACACAGACTGACTCAGTCTCCAAATACCTGAAAATAAAGTGTAAATTGGACCCTCAGACAGCCTTCTAATTCAATTCTTGGTAGGCGATTTGATAGTACAGGCTGCAACAAGAAATTCTATCGTGCTAGATCTGAAGATCTCATAGTGAGAACGTCCTTTTAATGTCCTCTTCAACTGTAGATACATCAACCTCGATCACATCGCTAGTTGATCGACAAAACAAAGAATTGTTCGAGCAATCAGCTGTTATAATTGCAATCTGTTACAAAAAGGACCTCGCTCGCAGCAACGGAAACTTGAGGTAACGGACAAGCAGAAAGGAAACTCACAGAGTTGTTGATGAGTACGCAGCAAGGGCGGATCGGAAGAAGGAAGGAGTCACACACTCACACACTCACACGAACGGAGAATGAAGTTGAGAATGAGAGAGACGATGGCGAGGACGAGTTCATATAGGCCGCCGTGGATTGCTCTGGTAACGTGACTCTATCAGAGATGGCTATCAGAAATGGCTATGAGAGAGTGTTTCCCTTTGACCAACCCCGAGAAATTTATTTGACTGCGGTCTCGTTGGTCACGCCTCACTCTCGCTGGACCGTTTCAAACTGTGAACCAATGAGAGTTCTCAATTTTAATTTATTTTCTTATTTTTTTCATTTGTATGAGGAGTTGAGTAATTGAGTTAACCCTTGAAAGCCACTGCGGACGTTTTGTGTCCTCTGGATGACAAAGAATCAAACCGTGTAGGACAGAATTGCAACTTTTCATCCTTAGTATTAAGAGTGGAAGGTGAAGATCTTTTTTAGTACTTTGACTTCCAATGAGTATATTTGACTTTTCAAAGTAGATGATGTCACATGGTATCAAAAATGGGGATTTTCAAAGGCCACCATTCCATCCCTCAAGGGTTAAGTTTTTTTTTGAGAAAATATATTATTTCAATGTTTATTTTTATGTCCTAGAATTTCAACTCATTTTTGGCTGATGCTTGGGTTATACTATTAGTTTATTGATGATTTAAAAAATATTTAACCCTTAAACGTCAACATGGAGTCATGAACGGACATTTGGCGCCCGATGGATGAGAGAGAATTTTTGTTTCTATGTGGGACATAAGTGCAACTATTTGTCCCCGAAATTTTGTGTGAAAAGGGGAGATCTATAATAGTTTGACTTCCACCGAGTGTTTTTGGATTTTTTCGATCCAATGATCGATTTCCACGGTATCAAAATGGATGACTTCACGGTCACCAGGCTCTGTCTTTCAAGGACTAACTTTAATTAAATTTTAATTCTTACTTTGTTTCATTTCAATATTTTGAGATTCTTATTTTTGTTTTTATCCAAATAATAGAAAATTTTGGAATAGAGAGTGGAATTTGGGGTCATTATGGTGAATTAACATAGTGACAACTTTTTCTTCTAGTAAGAAATTCCAAYTCCAATTCCATTTTTCTTTTTTTTGCTGTTACCTTGATATTCTATTGAGGTTGTCGTATTTTTTTGGTGTTACCTTCATAGCTACTGATGGAATGTGAAATATTTCACATCACTCTTTTGGGGGAAGGGCAGCCTCTCTGAAGACTACTAAATGTGATTATATATGTGACCGAGCTTCATTGGGTCTACTGTCCATGTATGTCGACTGCGGCCTGAGTGAACAAAATCTTGCAAACTCATGATTGGTAATGGCCTGATCGATCGATGCGTCTGATCCKTGTCAAATACGTCGGTTGCAAATGAAGAACCGACGAGTTGTTGGGTAGCAGCAGCAACCTCGCCAATGCCAAAAGAATCACCGTATGCCCCCCGACCTCGTGTACGTGAGATGAATTTCATCATAGGTAACAAAGAGAACAACAAATGAAGTTTCGTAAGAGCTATGGAGCGGAGCGCCATTAGGCATGTAGCTACAGTCCTCCTTAGGGTATATAATAAGGGGCCTACGGGTTCTTTTGGTTTTATTAAAATAAAACAAAAAAAATTGGAACATTGAGCGGGACGGATGCTGTTAGTTCGTTGGACAGACAGGTGGGGTGGGAAAGCACGCACCCGACCATTCGTCAGGCAATGGCGGAGGAGATCGCCGCTGCTACAGGTGTCCCCGAGTTGTCGATTTTCTTGCGAAATTCGTACAGTAACTGTGAAATTTTTGTCCGATCACGTACATTCAAGAAGAAATTATAAATGAATTCATGTAAACTTTCCCCTGAAACGGAAGTTTCAGACCGAAGCTAATTTCCGAGATGATGGAATGAGCACTGGGAACGGGGAAACCGACCGACCAGGGAAAACCGCGCAGCAATTGCGAAACAGCGAGAAAGCTAGCTTTYCCTGTTGGCTACAATGCATGTAATCAACGAAACCGGGACTCGCAATCCGTGACCGGGGCCAACGCGATCTCCTCAATCCTTCGGAATTCCTTGCTATTCCGCATTCTCCACTCCGTCGGTACCAGACTGAATAGTTCATATATTAATACAACATGCACTCAGTAGGGAAGAAACCAAACTCGCATATTAATCAAGAAACCCATTGCTTTGAACAATCATTTTATTCGATTCACAACTTAGGTGCGAAGCGCTCTCACTTCAGAACATGGATGCACAATGATCACAGCACCACGTACTGTACATACAGAAACACGCCTGCTAATTAACTCCGTCAACGGGCCGTCGAGGTAGCCTAGCTAGCCTTACTACACGTAAAGTAGAAGCTTAATTAAAAGCCGGGCTAGGAATTTTACAGCCATCAAAGGCACATGAACGCTGCCTCAACGATTGATCTCCGCTAACATGGATCGCCCCTCTACAGTCTGTGCTAGACTCGCATATACATATGGATTGAATTGCGAGCAGCCAGCCATGCCAGCAGCGTTCCTTCCTGATCATGAGTACTTCACGTACTTCGATTTTACTGCCATGAAAATAGGTGTTTTGATGTTTTAATTTGTAATAAATCGAGTAAAAATATTTCAAAGAATCTAAAAATTGGCAATTTGGGAGAACCATAATACCATATGATAAAAAGATTTCACCAAAATAATGATCTAAACACCATCTTGAATGTTTAAAAGTGCGCGCCCAAAAGAGCCCTATTTCACTGTTTCCACGCATGGGTAGTTGCAAGAAACACCTGTCGTTTTTGGGTCAAAATGGCCTCAGTACTTGAGTACTCTGACTTTTGGAATAAAATTTTCAAAAATGAAATAAAATATGGGTAATTTGTAAAGCATTCAAAAAATTACATGTGTGAAAATTCAGACCTAGGAAAATTTATTTCCAAAAGTTATGCACACTCAAAGAGTGATGGAAAATACCAAGAAAATTAACACTTTGATGTGATATTTTTTAAAAATAGTAAAAAATTCAAAAAATTCTCCCAAAAAATGCCATTTTTCCTCACTTGAAGATTCTTCTTCTCAACCATTTTTTGCTTTGGGAAAAAAAAAGTGTTATTTACACTTGTGCAAAGGTAGTGCACTTTGAGCACATGTGGAGGGTGGACAGATTACTATTTTTAGAAAATCTCTTCTTGGGCCTCTGTAAATTTAGTATAAGTCCTTGCACCTCAATTTTGAGCTTCAAATTCGGATTTTTGGGTAGAAAATAGTACTAAAAACCTTCAAAATGACCAAGGTAGACACCTAATCGGGGGCAGGTGAAAAATAGTAAAATAATTTTAAAAATTTTGAAAAAATTACTCAATGTCTAAAACTATTTCATGTACCTTCATTCCAAATTTCACTCCAAAAGATCAAACTGTGCCAAAGTTATGAGCAGAAAACCACCTGTCCAAGAGCAAGGGGACAAAAAATAGGACAAGTGTTTCTTGCAATCACCCGCATGTAGAGGAAATAAAACAATGTTTTTTTAAATTACCTCTAGTAGATGCATGCATGTCTAGTGTGAAAATAGACCACAGAAATTTCAGCTCTAGGGTGATTGCAAGAAACAGTGAAACACTTGTCTTTTTTTTTGTCCCCTTGCCCTTGGATAGGTAGTTTTTTGCTCATAAATTTTGTATTTTTTGTCCATTTAGGATGAAACTTGAAATGAAAGTATGTGTGGTAGTTTCAGACATTGTGTAATTTTTTCAATTTTTTAAAAATTAGTTTACTATTTTTAATCTGCCCCCAATTGAGTGTCTACCTTGGCCATTTTGGGGGGTTTTAGTCCTATTTTTGACCCAAAAATGTGAATTAGAAGCCACAAATTGAAAATGTTGGAGGTCTAATAACATTGAAAGGACTCATGATGAGTTTTTATGAAAATAGCAATATGTCGATTGCACATATGGGGTCATAGTGACCTTCCTTTGCGCAAAGGCTATGAAGAGGGAAAAAATTTCCTACATGATTTTTTTAGTGCAATGCAAGCGCAATCTTCTCTAGCAAAATGGATTTTTTTTTAATAACTTTTTTAATTTTTTTTGAATTATTAAAAATGAAAAGGTCCACATACCCCTTTTTTGCTATTTATTGCTCCCAGTGGCTTCTGTAGTACCCCATAGCACTCTATAGTACTACATAGTATTTTATAGTACTAAATCAACGGCGTAGATTTGCAAGTGCCCAAAATCAACGGTATACATTGATAGGCGCGCCATTGACACATAGTTCCAATAGTACAACTGAGTACTGCTAGTACAGTGGCCAAAATCTGCGTTTTTGAGACCAAAACGTGAAGTGTTTCTTGCAATCACCTTCTAGATCATTACTTTTGGGTATTTCCCAGTACTAAAAATCCCTAAACTACAAAGTGTGACAAATTAGCTAAATTGAAATTTAAATATAAAATCATTTTTGAAATTTTTTGAAAAATAAGGAATCTGATTGTTATCAATATAGACATCTCCAATAAAATTTTCAAGTTAATTGGATTCATAATTCAAAAGTTATAGTGGATGGAAACTCCATAATTCTAAGTGTGATGCAAAATAGTACTAGTCTTTCTTGCATTCAGCCAAAAGCTTTCAATGTAATCAATACAATAGAACTTAGTTTAATAATCATGAGTATCTTGAACTAATAAAATTCTCCATAGTAATGTGTCAAACCACTCCCGACATAGCTGAGCTCACATACAAACAAGGTGAGAGCAAATGACCCCCCCAAATTATTGTAATAATCTTGTTTGCAATAATGTCACTATTGTGTCAGACCGGTCTCGGGCTCTCGACTCCCTAGCTTATTAGAAGTTCTATTGTAGTCACATGTATACAAGTCTTTGCGTTTGTATAGACATGTAGATTCCGTGTATGCTCACAAGCAAAAAAAGAAGATCTAAAAAACTCTGAAGATATCTCCAACATCAAGTAGATTAGCTTGCCCGTGTCAGTTAAGAGATTAGAAGTTGTTGGAAGTGTGTTCTAACAAAAAAATCCATATTCAATAGAATGAAAAGATGTGAAGTCTCATTTAAATGTGAATTTGTAATCTAAAATCTATATATAATAAGTGTTCATTATAATTGAGGTTGCAATAAATTAAGACTTTAATATGTCATTGAGATAGTTATTTATTTCTTACTATGAAAACCAATATCAACAATCTCTAATTTGCAAAGTGTAAATATATTCCATAGTTTTAATTAAGTTTAGAAGGTCTTGTAAAAAAATACTTAAACTTCCTTATTGCCTCTTCACATAGAGTGATGCATGCCTCTATATGAGAAGGCAATAAAGCATGCCACTTTAAAAGCTAGGCTAGGATGCTCAAATGAATTTAATGGGATTGAACCCAAATACCACAAGAGAAAGGGGTATTTTAAGTATAGTTCTAGAGATAAGATTTTAAGTAATGACTTATAAGGAGTTTTTAAAGTAAGAATTTACTAAAAACATATGTCTTTTACGTTAATTTTCACCTAAAAGACATGTGTTTCTAGTAAATTCTTACTTAAAAGACTCCTTATAAGTCATTATTTAAAATCTTATCTCTAGGACTATAATTACTTAAAACACCCTTTTCTCTTGTAGTAAAACCATTTATGATAAGCACCTAACACAAAGATCAAAATACAACAAATGGCACACACATTTTCAAAGAATTTATTATTTATCATCATGGAAAAGGTACCTATGGACAAAATTAGCAACTGAAACCAATTTTTACCATGGAAATGGGTGCTTGGCTAATTGCATGAAATACCGGTACTATTTTCTGTCACATGTCTTTAGTTGATGTTATTTGCTCATAACTTTTGCGTTCTAGTTCCAACTGACTTAAAATTAATAGGAATGTACTTGTGACTATTATACACCTTGTCTAATGTTATTGTAATTTTCATAAATATTTTACCATCCAAACATAGACCCCAATTTATGTCACATTCACCAATTTGGAGGTTTTTAGTACTATTTACTATTTAGTACCCAAATAAAACAAACTTCAAACTGAAATTTGGAGGAGAGGTTCTTCTAGTAGACTTGTAGCTACTACCCAAAGGAATTTCAAAAAATAGTTATCTGTATGTATTGTGGAAGTCCACAAATTGAGCTTTTTTCTGCTTGCATTTTGAAACCTATAAAAGATTTTTTTTTTAATGAATGACCATCTCCATAGAGTTGTTATAAATGAAGAAAATTTATGTTATTTAGTTGATTTTTTTTCTATTTTCAACTAGTTAAAACATCAAAATATCTATTTTCTTGAGACTTGGCACTTTTCTAATTCTCCTACACAGAGAATTCTTCTATGCATTTCCTTTTGTGGATACTTTCATCCTAAGGTATAAACATTATCGTATTTTTTTTCTAAATTTAAAATCTATTTTTCTAATTTTAAAGAACTCTAGAAGAAATTCATGAGTATTGATCAAATCGCAACCAAATGAATAGGTGTTTTGTGCAATCACCCAAATACAAAAAAAAAGGAGGATAAGATTAGGGAATAACAATTAAATATACCATAATGTACAATATTTGTGTATTTGCTACAAAATAATACTAGAAATGGATCTAAAGATACGCTTGTATTTTATATAAACCAAAATAAGTTCAATGCATTGACATGTCCATTGATAATTTGATATGCCTACATATTAATAATTTTTGTGCTAGAGGATGCATTTTTGTTTCACTTGTTCAAATTTGACATGAAAGAGTCCACCAATAATTAATGATGTAGATTTGTGCTTAAAAATCTTAATTCTTGGATTTAAGGGTGATTGCAAGAAAGACCCGCCGGTTTTTGTAGCGTTTGGCACAATACTCATGTTTTTTTCAGGAGTATTGTAAAATTAGAAAAACAATTTTAAAAAAATGTGAAAAATATATTTAATGTATACACCTATAAGAAAAAGGTACCCTACGAAGGAAAAGCGTAGGAAAATTCTCTAAGTAGGAGAACCGCTAGAAATGTGCAAAATTTCATGAAAATAGGTGTTTTGATGTTTTAATTTGTAGAAATTAGGAAATGTAATTTTTTTTTTTTTTTTTAAAATGGAGATTTGGGAGAACTTTATGATAAAGATATTTCACCAAAATAATGATTTTAAAACCATCTTGAATGTTCAGAAGTGCGCGCGCAGGAGAGCCATGTTAGCTCTCATGTTGAGGACACAAAATAATGTTTTTTTAGATTTCCTTCGGCAGATGCATGCCCACCTAGTGTTGGAATACACCACAAAAATTTCAGCTCTAGGTCATTAGTTTTGGGCACTGCTTAGTACTAATAACAACTAAATTGCAAAACGTGACAAATTAGCTAAATTTAAATTTAAATATAAAATGATTTTTTAAAATTCCTAAAAATGAGCAATCTAATTGCTATCAAGCAAGACATCTCCAATAAAATTTTCAAGTTAATTGGGCTCATACTTCAAAAGTTATAGTGGATGGAAACTAGGCAATTTGATTAGTGACTCAAAATAGTACATTCACCCTTAAACTACATGGTCTTGTATTGACTTCCAAGTTTTCATGGAACATCTTTTATGCAACCAATTTGATTGGAATATGCTATCCTTGCACCATACATTCCCTTCTTTTGTGTCCCACCTAGAATTTGTGTCCAATCCATGTCAATGTATTGACTTAAAGTAGGCTTCCAAGTTCTAACATTGCATTTGAATAGAATGGATATGCCTTAAACTTGGATTCATAAGTACCTATTTAAACAAGCTAAAATGGCTAGAGATCACCATTAGCAAGACACACTGTAAGAAAATAAGCCATAAACACATCACTACCAACACAAAATGAAGGAGGTTGTGAGCCACCATAGTGGCTTACAAATTAAAAAAACAAAAAATACAAACAATGTGCATGAATTTGCAAGTGTGGAACTGTGGAAATGGGTGATTGCAAGAAACACTTATACTAAGGTAAGATAGCCCATTGTGGTCAGAATTTGGAGTTGGCCTCACGCTACTGTTGAAATACTTCAATTTTTTCCCACTTAAAGACAAGTGTGAGAAACAACAAGTGCAATTGAAATTATGTTTTTTTTTAATAAAGTATGAATTTGCTAAGAATTTTTGAAGTGTTCAATTTTCCATGGCCTAATAGGGTCTGTAGACCACTCCATAGCCAACAAAATCTGAATCCATGATGGTCATCTCACTACCTAATGCAATCACAATATTTTCTAACATGGAATGCCTTAAAAGTCAATCCTTGTAATGAATTTCACACTGAAAAGTTGGAAGTGCCTTATGTGGTCACTATTCACTCCATCACTACCATGTAAGACATTGATTGTGGCCCGGATCTCACAAAACTAAAAAAAACACAATGGGGCCACTTCATAGGTGACCACAATGGAAGAAATAACGGCAATGGGCTGTCTTACCTTATTTTGATGTCACACACAAGATCACACTTTGCATGCTGATATGTTTTTTGGCCATAACTTTTGTGTTTTGACTCCAAATGACTCAAGACTTTTAGTGAAGGTACTCATGACTATTATACACCTTGCCTAATTTTTTTGTAATTTTAAAAAATAGTTTATTATCCAAAAATAGACCCCAATTGAATGTCACACTTGCCAATTTGGAGTTTTTTTGAGTAAAATAGTACCCAAATAAACAATTTTGGAGCTGGGATTTGGAGGAGATGGTCTTCTAGATTAATTTTATGTGCTATGGAAGTCTACATAGTGAGCTTCTTTCTACTTGCATTTTGAAACATATAAAATATTATTTTGTTGATATTTTTTGGTGAATGACCATTTGTCCATCTCCATAGAGTTGTTAAAAATGGACATATTTCATTTTCTCTAAATATTCTTTTTTGTATTTTCCATAAATTATAACGTCAAAGTACCTATTTTCTTGAGATTGTGCACTTTTCTAGTTCTCCAACTTAGAGAATTTTTCTATGCTTTTCCTTCTTAGGATATCTTCTTCTTCAAGGTATATACATTGTGTATATTTTTCAAAAAAATAAAAAATAATTCTCTAACTTTAATGCACTCTAGATAAAAACCAATAGTACTCCTAAAAATGCAACGAATAATACAGGTGTTTCTTGCAATCACCCAAATATTTGTATTTTAAACCAAAATAAAACCACAACGACAAACTAGGGAGTCTTTTGTTATTTAGATAGAAATAAGAACTTTGGAAGCTTAAGGCAAAATTTAAGAAAAGCAATTAAGGGAAAACAAAGGAAAAAATCTAGAGAAAAAATTGAATTTTTAAACAAATATGATCTTAAAAAAATTCAATTAAGTAATCAAAATGGGGCCAAGTGTTAAATGGATTCAAAATTAAAAAAAATACTACTAGTAAGAATTGACATGAGGAATTAAAGGCTTCACAAAAAAATAGGAACAAAAAAAATTGAAAAAAGAAAAATGAAAACCAAAATACTACGAGTAGGAAATTGGATTTCAATAAAATTGCAAACCTAAGAAAAATACTGAAAATATAGAAATACCGGTAGTTGTTGTTTTTAAATTACAAAACAGAAGTAAATTAAAAACCACAAAAAATAATAAATAGAAAAAAAAAACTAGTAAAATTAATGCTATGATTTCAATACCAGAAACATTGAAATGGGATGAAACAGTAAAGTAAGTGTTTTGTAATAATTTAGGGGGATTTACAATAATTTAGTATAATTTACACTAAATTAGTGCATATGGCACGAATTTGGTGCATTTACAGTAAATTAACGGATTACCCATAAACGAGACAAGTGTAGGTTTGTAGGAGGGCATTTGTTATGAAATTTAAGTTTCTAGCTGGGTTATTTTAAAAAAAATAAGGGTTTGAAGCCCTCTCTTAATTTTTTAGTGTGTGTCGAGTATACTTTTTGCTAGTTGGTTAATTTTAGCATGAATTCTTGAGAATTGGAAGAAGAATGTAGAGATTACTAATAGGTGATAGAGTGGATTTAGACAATATGTCAAATAAATATGAATGCATTCAAATAAATATGAATGGAAAAAATGGTGAATGCAAGGTTGGGTGACTCATTTTGTCTGTCATAGTCCTATTCTAGGAATTAGTTTGTGTTGCAAACCAAATAGACATAGTAAACTCACTTTGTTGGATGTAAGAATTTGTATATACATAGTCAACTTTATTGCATTCAAAACTCTACTCGATTTTCTCAAAGCTCATTCAAATCATAGAAGTTATGAGTTATGACCAATCTTATGGACTTCAGCAATGAGGAATGTAGTTTTACAAAGGAAACGGCATGATTAATGGTGAATTTTGTTAATTGGTAGTATTATTGCAAAATGGCGTAGCAATCATTAAAATGGCACAACATTCCATTAAAATGGCACAAAATATGATAAAACTGATTGCACAACTTTCTCTTAAATTGGCACAACATTTCATGATGAAGGCAAGAGGATAAAAAATAGGATAAGTGTTTCATGCAATTACCCTATACCCTATAAGTATACAAAAGCAAAACCACCTTTGGTTGATTCACTTATTGTTTTGTTAATTTGTTTTGAAGAGGGACTCATTCAAAGTTGTTCAACTACACTGAAATTGGTAAATAGTGTTGATTGATTATTAGTGTTGTTCCCTATTTTTTACCTCCAACACTACTTTCCAACTTATGTGTAAATAGTATTGGAGCACTTAACTTCCGCCGTCAAATTTTGGCCCTCCCCTAGAAACCTTGATTTTTTGCTTCCCACTGTCAAACTCTAGCCCTTCTGTGGAAAACTTTGATTTTTCCTTGCTTCCTTTCCAGTGACCACCTTCAAGAGTTTGTGGAGGGAGGTGGAGGCTTGAAGAGCTTGTGGAGGGAGTGGAGAGCTCTCCAATCACTCCTCCATTCTGCAACAAGGGGGGGGGGAGTATACTCTATGGTTTCCCTCCGATTCCTACCTCTCCCGATTTTTGCCTTGAATTCAAACGCTCCCAGTTTATTGCCAATAACTTTTTCTTGAGGTATGTGATTGAACATTGGATGACACCATTGGATTTGTCTTTTTCTCTTCTATTTCCTCTAATTTTTTTTTTTGTTGCCATTTTTTTTATAGCCACATTTTTACTTTTTAATGTAGTCCGACAATGGAGCGCCCCCCTCGAATTCCTTCCAATGCCCCTCCGCGCCGTCTTCAACAAGTTTCCAGCCCTACCATCTCTGTCACTTTTTGGATTTTTTCCAATCTAACACTAAATGCACTCTTGTAAAAATAATGAAATGAATAAATTTTACAATAGAACTAAAATAGTGTTAGAATGGGTAAATAATGTTCTAACTCTAACATTGCAAATCACAATTGGTGTTGGTGTTGAAAATTAGTTACTAATTTCAATGTAGTCCATTACTCCTAGGGTTGTCATACCGGACGGGTCAGAGTGATCGGACGGGACGAACGGACGGGCAAGGCGGACCAGACAAGCGGACGGTCCGGACAGCCTGGATGCTTAGCATTTCTGAAAAAATGCAGAAAGTTGTGGGTTCCACGTTGGCAGTCCACGCTGGAAATCAAGGCGCGGACGGCAGTTTCAGGCGCGGACGCATCCGTCAGGGCGCGGATGGGTCCTACCGGGGCGCGAACACCGCCCTACCTGAACTCCAACACGTCTACGCCTTGACAAGTGTCCGTCCGCGCCCAAGTATATACGCGTCCGCGCCCACGCGTCCGTGCCCCGTCTGACGCGTCCGCACTAACTCATCCGCGCCCTCTCCAACTCGTCCGCGCCCTGTCCAACTCGTCCGCGCCCTGTCCAACTCCTCCGCGCCCTATCCAACTCCTCCGCGCCCCATCCAACTCGTTCGGGCCCCGTCTACGCATCCGCGCCCTGTCCAACTCGTCCGCGCCCCGTGTGACACGTCCACACCCAAACCAGCCGTCCACGCCTTGACCTTGGAAACTTATCCAAATGACAGTCTTGAATTCCCTCCAAGCCAAAA
This sequence comes from Pleurozium schreberi, assembly GCA_006891605.1. Classification (NCBI taxonomy): domain Eukaryota; kingdom Viridiplantae; phylum Streptophyta; class Bryopsida; order Hypnales; family Hylocomiaceae; genus Pleurozium; species Pleurozium schreberi. The sequence goes on from VACF01002185.1 coordinate 123,006, forward strand.
TTCAACTCCCTCCAAACCAAATTTGAACTCTCATGATGACAACCATGAACACTCAAACTCACAAACTTAATATCTGAATTGGTACTGCCCAGAGCCCTAAACCCTAAACCCTAAACCCTAAACCTCAAACCGTTTGGTTATTTCCAATCCCCCCAAAAAACATTGAGCTTGAAATCTAAAATAACGTGGAAGGCCCACTTCATTTTAATCCCAAACCCTTCTAGGATCCCTTGGCATAAATATATTTTTCTACTTGAATCCATTAATTTTAATAATACTTGAACGCTATTCCATTTTCATCCCGCACCGCTTGGTTATTTCCATTCCCCCAAAATACCATTGAATTTGAATTCCAAAATAATATGGAAGGCCCACTTCATTTTAATCCCAAACCCTTGTAGGATCTCATGGCACAAGTATATTTTTCTACTTCAATCCATGAATTTTAATAATACTTGAACGTTATTGCATTTTTTTTTTTTTTTTTTTCCTTGAAACACATGGACACTACCGCTATTCCTTTTCAAACTCAAACCTTTGTAGCTATTTATCTCAAAATCAAAGCCTTCAACAATAAGTTCTAAAATGTATGAGGTGGTAATGATTTGTTTCCGTGAACTCGAAGTCCTACATCCCAAGTAGGTTATGTTTGAAGAATAAAAAAGAATTCCCTCAACTCAAAATTAGGCGATCAAACACCTTCTCTTTTACTAGGAATCCTAATCGTTTGGGATTCTCCTCACACAAATTTGGACCTACTAGTTTGGAATGACGGATTCATTTTCTAAACATTTAAATTTTAATAAGTTCTAGTTCTTAAGTGCGTGGTGAAGGCAAGTAGTAGAATTGGGGCCCCAAAACCGGAGCCACAAGCTTCCAAGGATTGTCCTTCAACTCGAGAAGTGGTTGGATCCTTTAATGTAGCCATTGACCTCCAGATTTTGTCCAACCTCAAAAAAAGTGCTCATTGCATTAATGCCATGCCTCCCCCCTCTCCATGGGAGAGAAGAATCCCATGAGCGTTTCAAATGTTTGTGCTGAATAGCAGTCGCTCACATTCTCCTCCTCAGCGTCCACACCCCAAACTGGAAAAAGTCAACTTGTCCGCGCCCCGTCCAACTCGTCCGCGCCCTATTTGACGCGTTCGCGCCCAGGCGTCTGCGCCCTGTCCAACTCGTCCGCGCCCAAACCAGTCGTCTGCGCCCTGACCTTGGAAACTTATCCAAATGACAGTCTTGAATTTCCTCCAAGCCAAAATTCACCTCTCTCCTAGTGAAATTTGAACTTTCACCATGACAACCAATGGTTTTGCGCATTGGTCATGGGGTTCTTCTTCATAATAAATTTGGGGAACGTATTAATGCAAGCAACCCTTCTTTAAAGTTCACGGAATGTCTTCAAGTCAATGGTTGCAATAAGAGGTTCAACTACTTTTTGATTTCAAAGACAATGTATGRAAGCATGTTKCTTYGTTCTTGGGGTCGGACTTCTTTTTCCTTATCTTTTCCAAGCACTTGAGAATGAGGATTCACCTCTAAAGAAAGGAGATCTCACAACTTGAAAATTAACTTGTACACTTTAAG
>VACF01002187.1:0-101712 GCA_006891605.1 Pleurozium schreberi
AGTTTTGATTATGGTGTGACTTGGAAGCTTGCTATCCATTGGTTTACTATTCCGTTCTCCATWATTGTTTATACTTGGGCTTTAGTAGTAACAATAGTGTACTGGAAGCCTCAACACTTTGATGCACGGGCAGAGGTTTTCAGCATTTCTCAATTGATTCTTTTCATAGGCTAGAATTTTAGAAATGTAGATCTAGAATGACAATGTATACCATATTGTATCCCAATAAAGCCATTGTGACATATCAGATCATAGAAAATGCCATAGTATCTTAAAAATGTCTTGGAATTTGGAGAAATCATTCTGATCTCTCACTTATTTATTCTATATAAAAAAATCAGATTGTCCATGAAAAATAGTGCTACATTAGAAGTCTTGTCATTTTGAAGTGTTTTATATGTGAAAGAAGTAGTTTAATTTGGTTTGAACTGAGAAATCATGTTTTGTCAATTTGAATTATAATTATTAAGAGACAATTGAAAGACTTACCTAAAAAAGAGTAATAGTTTTGATCTTGTTATCTTGTTACAATGCTCTATTTTGTATGCTCAAATTGTCCATGAAAAAAAATTATAGATAATGGTGTCTATATTTTGAAAACCATATAACTATACTTGATTACAATAGAATGTTCTTTTAAAGTACAGGGCAAAATTTAATGTTTCCAACACACATGCACAATTAAATTTTAAAATTTCATTATCCACACTTTTAAATCAAGTAATTTAGTTAATTCCTGGAAAAAGCACAAGAATAAACACTTCATTTTTAATGAAATTGTTTATGCTTGAACCTTAGTCAATAAGGATTTAATGTTCATTAAGTGCTTTATTGAATTACAATTCAATATATTCCACCATATGATTGCTACAAACTTTGATCTGTTTCCTTGGAGGATTGAGGTCATACTGAAAAAATATCTCAAACTTGAATGAAATAATGTAGAGAGTAATAGAAAATAAAATTGTATTTTTTTTTGATAAAGTATGAATTAGTTATGACTTTGGTTTGAAATGATTAGCCCTAGAGCCTAAAAGTACCACTCTATGTTTCTTCCAAACTAACAATTATTGATTTTATAATGGTTATGTCACTCATCTAAACAGTGGTTTCATGATCATTATCTTTCTTAAATGGTAACAATGCAATCAAGTCTATATATTGGTCACATCCTATACTTGGTTTACATACCAAAAACTCATGAATCAATTGTGAACACTAAGCCATTCTAGAGCCATGGCTTGCACACTCCAATATTGGCATTAATACATTCAATATAAATGTGGCATACCTTACATCTCACAAGGAAATACATCATTTGTTTAGTCTCATAGCAATGACATGAGCATGTGAGCATGGAAATGCAAGCCTACAATTCTTGAGCATATATATAACTAGATACTCTACAACCATTGAAAGTGCTTTTAGTATAATCTTCTAAAATATTGGTATTTATAACGTAGATACACTATAACAAAAGATACAAGCGACTGCGCTGCAAGAGACTCTGCCTTTGAAAAATGTAGCAAACCAGCATTTCGGGTAGTCTTGTTCTGTTCTAATCTCCACACATCCACTGTACATGCAGCTATTATCAATACATTACCTTCTCCCTTCCGATCAAGAGCCAATAAAATCCTCGTCCTTGAATAATCTCAGTGAACGATGGCACGTCTTCCTTCTTGAAGTATGTACAGTATTACATTGTCTCAGCTTCCTGCATTTTTGAGAACAGAAATACATTACAAGAGTGGTCTCAGCGACCTCTTTAAAGAATAGCAACCAATATGAAAATTCCCTATCAAACATTTAAACCTCACAAGCAACATATACAACTCTTAAATCAGGCCAGGTTCTTCCGATGCAAGAGCCTCTCGACTGAAATCTCGCAACGATCACTCGCAAGTCGCAACTTTCTCTAATGTCTAATTAAAGTTTCAATAGCAGAACGCATAGATAAATTTTAGAACACACATTAAACTCCAAGCTCAACTCTAAAGAATCATGAGCTTAGCAGTCAAGCCCCGAATATGAAACGTGTAGCCATTCCTACATGATTCTAGCAGACACACAGCCAGAAAGTGACTTGAGAACCAAACTGAGTAAGAATAAATCATACCTTCATGCCCTGTAACTGCAGAACCTATACCCTACGCCTCGAAGACTTCGAGCAGGACGTTTCATCCCTGTTCGATTCCTCTATTGCTTCATCAGGTAAATTACTGGCGCACCTCCCAATGGACAAAATCTGACCCACATGTGAAGAGGACGGATAGCCATGCCACCCACGAGCTGACAGCAGCTGGTCTACAAATCCAACCGGACTTTTCTGAAAACCACAAGCCACCTTCAGTAAGGGAGAAACCACATCCCGCTTCTCTAGAAGAACAAAGCCATCCAAACCGATGTCGCCCCGCTCAAATGCATCCTCTTGAGCTCGATGTCGAGGACGAGGACACAGACCCAGAAAGTCGCAATAAGCAGTCTCTTCAGCCTTGCTTCCAAAAAAGGCGTTTCCTGAAAACGCGAGTAGCTCGGCAACAAGAGGCAATCGATTAACCATAACCTCCCCGGATCCAACAGTAGGCAACACAAGYGCATGCTCCCGCAGCATCAAGTCCTGACCTTCTCGAAGGCGTGGCGCAAACATATGAAGACGGGCAGAGCCTTCTCCACTTCGAAACTTKGGTATCAGACAGTTGGCTTCAAATGAGCTCAACAGCACAATAGCCTCGTCAACAACTACTGCCCATGCCACCGGTCGCAAAAAATCAGCTCCCCTGATCGGACTATACGGTGACACTACCGTTGCAAATTCCCGCGTGACATAAAACTGGCTACTCCAGGCTGCAATTTCGGCCAGTTCCCACAATGAGGTGCAGGATTGCAACGTTTCCAAAGCAGGTAAAAACTCTGGGCTACGACGGTTCAACTGTCCCAAGGCCAGAGCAAGGACATCAGCAGAAACGACAGGCAAATGTGGTAAGGCTGCCCCTGGCCTTTCCTTCTCTTCCTCTTCCTCCAATTCATGCTCTAATTCCCGCTCCTGCTCTTCGTCCAAGACTTGAGCACAACACTCAACACTGGWAGCATACTCCTCTATCCTCGCCACAATCGGACGGCCTAGCTCCAKCATGGTCTCTGCGGCGCTAGCGGTCTTGGGACCAGTACCATCTTGCATATTCCCAGCCGCAGTGCATAGCCACTTTGAGATGATTTCTGGTAGAAGCGTCGCTCTTCGTACATTTCCATAGCATTCGACAAGGTCAACGATCTCTTTCTGCATGTTGAGCTCACCTAATGTCTGCAATGACATGGTTCCTACCGATGCTAAACGACCCACCGTACGCCGGCGACAATGTGTGATACCCTGTGCGCCCCAATGCCGGAAGCCATCCTTAATCGCTTGAACGCTGTTCCAAGTGACCCAATCTAGCACGTCCTCGCTTGTAAGCTGCCTACTACCAAAACCAGAAGAGGTCGATTGAATCGAAGTATGGACCTCATGCGATGCCCAGAAGCTCACGGAATGACCAGCTCTGAGCATGCGCATGCGCATGCACGCCTAAACCAGGCGGTCTTTGGTGATTCCGCGGCCCAGGGTGACACACGCATGGTAGCCCACTGGGAGCGTCAAATCCGTTTCACGCGTGTGCACGTCGTCAAGGTACACCACACAAGCATCCACCTTTCGGTGATAYGGCGACAGCGGTAGCGGCGCATTGTGCCCATCTCGGTCCACGGCCATGATCTGATTGTCCCGGTCGTCGAAGTAAATAGCGGCTTTGATTTCCTGCTTACCGGGCACCATTTGAAGCCAAGTGGTGGCCACATCGCGGTTGCTCAGGTCCACCATAAGGGCTCCCACATCAAGTAGAACACATGCTCGGTGATCAATGACGCGCTTCAGAATTCCATGCCCGTCAATATGCGATGGAAGATTGCTGTACGTCTGATTCTCTGCCCGCAGAAGATTGGCAATCACAACGCCATCAGTGCCTTGGAGCTCAGGTAAATCACGCTGCGTTATAGAGGTCGGCAGTAGAAGCCGGGTGTCTTTAGTGCCACTGAATCCACAGACAGGATGACGTCCACTACATAGGTCCCAAGCCGATGCCACGAGCTTTTCTTCAAACTGCTTGCATTCAACAGGGAAGACGACTGTGGAAAGCCAAAAGTCGATCACCCGCATATTACGACGTAACAAGGGAAAGAGTTTCTGTTTCCGCTGCACGAAGTCGTTGAGGTTGACATCGGACAAAGTTGCTGGCAAGCCCCCATCGGAATCTTTCAACCATCGTTTGTACTCATGGTCCTAGTTGGACAATCTGTGAAGCCTCTGAAAGGCCTCCAGCAACTGCTCATCACTGAGACCGCTGTTGTAATAGCTCAGTTGAGTGAGCATGATCGCCACATCCGGATGGCCGTATTCAGCACGCTCCACCRGGACATCCTTGGCCCGAAATGGTACCGCCATCATTGGATGACCCGAAGGTCTGACTCCATAATCCACTCGCCACCGCATGCGAAGCGTGCATGAGGACTCCGTAACACAGAAGGCCACGCAGGATCAAGACGATATGGAGCAATGGTCCTTCCTAAGGGAGAACTCCTTGAACTTGCTCGAGCGATATGGAATCGTCCAAGACAAAATTTTGAACCAACTCCTTTTGATGTCGTTGCAGCTCACCAATTGCCAAATCCTCGTCTTCACCTCCAAGAATGTCTGCAACAATCCTCTCACACAAGCTCGAGTTCAGCTCGTCGTTTAGCAAACGGATGTGAGGAAATGCAGATCGACCCTCCTCGGCTTCTTTTAACTCAATAGCGTCGGAACCAAATTGGTCCAACATGGAACCGAAATGACGTGTGGCTCTGTGAAGAACACTCTGCGATAACTTCCAGCGCAAATTTCCGCCACCCGTACGTAACGGTGCTGGCAAGTTGGTTGTTAGACAGTTCCATCAGTCGAATGTTGAATCCATTAGGCTTGAAAAAATCCTCGTCTGGGTACTTGTCTGGATGCAAAGAGCCATATTGTGAAACATGAAAAATAGTTGTGGTGCTGMCAAGAGTAATCAGTGGGGATTCATTTGGAGAGCATACCCAACGATTCAAAGGTTCAGAACTCCGCCATGTGCCCCTCTTCCTACAAGAGACCAATTCAACACCAAAAACATCCCGATGTAGAACATGTAGTGCGTCACGAAGGGTCTTCCATGACGAAGTCGGAGCCACAAGCTCGCCAACCACAGCGTCTTGCAAGTGCGTTTCTTCTGGCAAAGGAAACTCAAAAACGCTCACTTTCATGGCGGCAGCTTCTTTATTCAACCTGCACTTCTGGCAATATCTGGGATGACGCCTGGAACCATATTCAGCTTCATCTTCATCGCAAACCATAGCCCTGGCAGTACGGATAAGTTTACTATGCTTCTGCCGGGCTGCAGAAAGCTCCTCCAGCTTATTAAGCCTCTCGTGGCGAGCAAACTCCAATATTTGCTCTTTTCGTGTTGCGACTTCGGGATCTCGTTGCGCCTGACGTACTGCGAAGGATTTTCGTGAAGGCACGTCTTCACGGATCAGAGACCTCTTAACCTTCACATTGGCCAAACGTTTGGTGAAGTACATTTCCAATTTGGTCAAGTGCTCCATATCTTGCCGGTGCGGCAATAACAGAAATTTCAGCACACTGATGTCCACCCCAACATCATATTCATGCAGGAGAGGGAATTCTAGCCCCGCCAATCTATCTAGCACTGCAACAATCGTGGTCGCTGTCAGAATCATTCGGCTTGATCCAAGGCGATCACCTTTGTAGAAAGTCTTGGCTCGATCGGTATAGTTCACCAGGAGCTTGAAAAGCTTCGCCTCCGGTCGATCGGTGTCGCCTTGAAGCTCAACAAACAAAACATCGCGCACCCAGACTTCGATGTCATGAAGCGCAATCAGTTCATTACAGCTGCCAGCCCAACGGAGRAGATTCGAATCRGGCCACCCGCGAGATAGGTTCCTCGTAATGCGCGGTGGATCGTAAAGACGTGAGTCACACGGCGCTGATGTTGGAGACAAGGCCACTTGAAGGTGTGTCCAGGCAGTCTGGAAAGAGTGTCTGAGATCTCCCTTGAAGTTCAAATTGCTTTTGTCGACATTGATTTTAGAATACTCTTCCTCTTGATTCACTATGTTCAGCCACCGCTCATCAAGCTTTCCGCGGACATCTATCACCAATACGGAAATTTCCTTCCACTTGCTTTCAATGCATTGATGAAGAGAAAGATTTTTGTGTGCACTCTGTCTCACTAACTCTTCTAACTTGGAGATTCGACGAGCTACCTTGCTCAGCACTTGCAGAATCACATCTGTATCCATCTTGGCCAGACTGTCTTGCAAGCACACAGACATCACTTTCAGCATGATGAGCTTGTACACCAGCAGGCCATCCGTCTCGCCCAAAGTGCCGCCCATGAGTGTGCTCTGAAGCACGACCTTGACCGCCATGTATTCTCCCGATCGGCGCCAAGGGAGCAGGGATCCATCCGCCCACAAAACTTCGTCACAAACATTCTTTCGCACACGTTTGACACCCGCTGCGCCCGTGATCAATGAGTGTCCAGACACGGCTCCCAACAGCCATTCCGTCACATACCTGAAGTAAAATGAAACTTGCACGAATTTCAGTCAGATAGAAATAACAGTGAATTCTTGGAGCTTTAGCCAGAAAGGTAAGCTACAAAAACATGTCCAAATGAGACAATATTACTAAATATATACCAAGTTACTTGTCTCTAAAAACTCCGAACTGCACATCACCGAGAATGAAAAGCTTCTTGCACCAAACCAATGCAGCTAACTTAAGCCCCTGAGCGCCCCCAGCGTGCATCCCGAAATCAGGTCACACGGGACCACATTCTCGAGAATCTGGAACCACGAGTGGAGAACTTCCATCTGTCAAGACTTGGCCGCTAAAATTGCGAAAGGGGCTCCGGTCTGCAGCTTCAGGGAAAGTTTTGCAACTTTTCACCCTATGAATGGGGAGATTATAATAGTCAGAGTTGGTAGCAGGACAAAATTTGTGGGGGTGGTGGACTTCGGAAATAGAAAGTGAGAACAAAGAGGTTCAGTTAGAGGTGGCCTCTTGCGCTGAAATTTTGGAAGGGATTGCGGAAAGCAACTTAGTATCTCACTTGCAGCCAACTTTCTAAATGTAATGTGGCTGTTGACATCGGTAGACAGACCACTTTCCCGCAGCCATGAATTTGCGAGCCAGACATGAAAGAGCAAGTTTAGGGTTCAGTCAGCGACAAACGCACTTTCCTTGTGCAGCAACACCTGAGTGGGCACCCACGCAGATGCACAGGAACCACCACTATCCCCCACTCCGGCATCACTGCAGTGTTCTCTTAACTTAGAACCTTGTCCCTTTTTTCCCGCAATCAAGAGGGAGGAACAAGCTCAGGCGAACTACTATTTCACAGTTCCTCGGCAGTCTAAACAATCATGAGGCTTTTCCGTATGGCTGCACAATATCAAGACATTCCGGACGTACTAGAAATGATGTCACGACCACCAGTCTCGGATTTGAGAAACCCTGTTGTAATAAGGACAGAACCCTGTAATGACCATGAATTCAAACTTCAAACTTCACTCATAAATCTACACCTCCATGTGAAAGAGCTTTTTTATTTTATTTTTTCAGAGAGAAAATCCCATGTTCTCTAAAAAGCTTTTCACAGATGAAACACATGAAAAATTTGGGTTTCTTTGTGATGATTTGAAACTACAGTGAATTTTTGAGGGAGAGGAAGATTCATATTAAATATTAAATTATGAGCTAAATAAATCTGAAAATCCCATTGCAGGTACGTATTTTGGTGTAGAACACCATAGTGAAACCGGCTGAATTTCTCAAATCATTCTATACTCAAACCACAATGAGTGTTTCATTCTTACGAATTCTGTGAGTTCTGTGAAATATTCAAATAGAGAAGAAACTAGACATTACAAGCTTCGATTCGCTAATTTTGTTAAAAGCTAAAAATAAAATAAAATAAAATAAAAATAAATTTCATGAAGTTACCTAACAAAATATAGATATATCATTAATCCTTCCAAGACGGATTGGTGACCGTGGGAATCATCAATTTTGATACCGTAGGAATCACTAGTTTTAAAAAATCCAAAAGTACTCATTGGAAGTCATAGTACTGTAGAAGATCTTGCCTTTCAACACAAACTGCCTTGGATGAATAGTTGCACTCAAAATGCCTTGTGGATGAATAGTTGCACTTCTATGTATAGTTTGATTCTCTGTCTTTCATCGGACGCAAAACGTCCGCCACGTCATTGAAGGGTTAACGAAGCTGTCCACAAAAAAATTGAATGAACAAGAATTGTTTGGCAATTACTATTCCACTATTTGGCTCCTCCTCCGACTATCCGTGGGTAAGACAAGAGTGGAGTGAAAGTAGATAACATATTTAGACTCTAAGAGAACATGATAATTTACAACAAAATATCCACTGTTCTACTCATTCTTCAACAATCTGGAGAAACCAATCTAATGWACAGGATTTCTTACAAGATGTCAACACCTAAAGCAATGAAARAATGTTGTGTATGTTTTCACTTCTACCAATGTGCCTGCCGAGGAAAAACACTACAAGGGACAACTAGAAAACCCGGAAGAGCCATGAGGGCATCCCACAAGAACTTCACTTTGCTCGTGACAACCTCAGCTGCTGGTACGTGAGATGCAGCTCTACTTAATGTCCTTGCCATGGCAATTGTAGCCATCTGCATCAAGACGATAGAAAATCAGTGATGAGCATCGCGACTTCATCACTGCTAACTCATGTTTCAACATACTTCCCAAAGCTCCCTTATTGGGCTGTCTACCGGTATTAATCCATCACTGAAGGGATTAGCACTTCTTTCCAAGATTACATATGTCGATTTATTGCAGATTATCCTAAGCCTCTACTGACAGTTATTAACTCATAATTTCTAAGGATCCTAGCATGCATGTGAAAGATTTTACTAATCCTTAACCCCATTTTTAGAAACACATTCTTGAGAGAATCTACACAAGTGAACAGGGAAACGAAAGGTTAAGATTCTTAGACGTTTGAAGGTCACGAGTTTCACTTACAACTTTCCATTGCCCTTCGTAGAACTTGTGAAGCTCCTCCCACAAGCTGGACTTCAAGGCGATGATCCTCAACAGATCCAAAGGGTCGACACTAACGATGGCTTCGATCGGCTGCCGCAGATTGTGAGACAGCCAGGAGATGGTGAACGGATCGAGTGCATTCAGAAGCTCCTTGCACTTGCCAAAGTCAGGTGGAGACGTCGCGTACACACTCATGAAGGCTTCCACGGTGCGGACGGCTCCAAAGAACGCAAACGCCCGTTGCAAGTACCGAACATCGGTGGAGATCCGTGCCAGCTGCGAGTGCTGTATCGTGATCTCGATGACGTTTATTAGGCTAACGGAGACACACCTTCTTTGACATCGATGCCGGAAACGCTTATATCCGGAATTTTCGCTTCGCCGGCGTCCTCCCCTGTTTTCCAAATTCCACCGACTTCCGTGGGCGAGAAACCTCGACCGTCATCAACAAGTTTATTCAGTAACGAGTCCGCCATGGCATTGAGAGGGTTCGCATCAGACTGCGCTTCTTCGCTGGCTGAATACTCAACAATACTAAGATCGTCGCCGTCAAGAATCACTTCCGAAACCACGGTTATCGGTACGTTATGTTAGGTTACGTTTAGTTCCAGGTCAAGTTTCCAGGAACCCTTTCAGTTCGTTTTCGCAGCCGCAAATCCAACGGTGCCGTGTTTCTAGAATCGACGAATCCCTYAACCCTCGGTTCGCCTTCTTCATCTCCCGTAGCGGCATCGTCACCATTTTCATCCTCATCATCCTTCAATGGCAGCGGGTTCAAAACAGGTTTATAAACATCCTTAGGGTTTACACCTCTCAACTCTGCTTCCCGGTGTTCGAATGCCGAAAAGTGCTAGCGGAAGCCAAACTCGCAGCTCCTGGCGACGAGGACCACCGCCCCTCTCCAACCAATAAATTCCGCAAACCTGCTTGCTTAAGTGAAATTCGAGCTTGCATAGACGAAACATGTGAAGTATGAATGAATACTCATTTATCCATCCAACAGAGCTAAGTTATATCATCCAATGATTCTTGAGCAATTATCAATCTCATCCTCTGAAAAAGGGTTCCAAAAAGGGAAACATATTATGGCAAATTTCATGAAATTGGCGATATTCAGTGTGCTATTTTCAGACCGCGCAATTTGAACTTTAAAGTTAAATCTAGAAAGGGTATAGATTTTTGAACATCTATGACATATGTAGATGTAATAAAACAATGACAATTTTAGATTTTAGACCACGCGGTCTGAAACATCTAGGACGAGTTTAGATTTTTGAAATCTAGGGAAAGGTGCAAATCACAAAAATCTATGATAGCTTTAGATTTTAGACCTCGCGGTCTGAATTGTAAAAAGTGCCAAAATAATGGAATACAACCATTCTATCGTTTAAATCAGGATGTTTGTTTGTTTGTTTGTTTGTTATGTTGAGATCTCCCGGACCCTGCATCCGCCAGTGGCATGCTTGGTACCGTCGGAAAGCCCTTGGCGAGGAGGGGTGCACGGGCTTGGTTTTGTGGCGTTCCGACCTACGGGGTGAAAGTTATTGAATTTCGAAGTTTTTATGAATCCAAAAATTAGAAAATTACTTTTACTTTTCTTTTGCCTGTGGCAACGGCACAGGGCACACTAGTTTTAATGAAATTTGCCATATATAAGATATGTTCCCAAACATTTGTAAACARTCAATRTTTTTCTTATATCTCTTTTGATAYTACTAATTTCGATGAAGTAAAGGAAGCCCCAGGTGACTGCAAGTGAACCTTGAGTGTCGATACTCCTAAAGAAAGTATCAATAAAGCATAACAGTACATATTAATACTACAACTAAGTACCAGTCCCAACATCAGTTCCTTTCACTCCCAGCTAGTGAGTCTTCCCTCGCTCCTCTATTCTTCTATTCTATTCTATTCTCAATCAAATTTGATTAATTAAACAATATTAATTGCTAAGTCCTGTGAGTCCTGGACATTCGATCCACAGTTAACTTGGACACCTCTTGAAAATAATCTCCGAACCAATACCCCAACTCCTATTTGCAACCTCAGAGTGGCGGCATGCGCAACTAAGTGGAAACAGACACTTTCACTCGCAAAGTGTCAATTTGAAGGCCCCGTTGTAGGCTGTGTGGATCCCCAAAACTGCAGTTGGAGCCCAAGTCAGAGGTTCACATGCAAGTGAAGCTCGCTCGCTCGCTCGCTTCGTCTTGTTCACGTCACAATCATGAGAGCAGCAGCAATTCGAGCTCAGCTTAACTAGTTAGTGAGCTTGGAAATGATCCAACTCGTTCGAATTCACGCATAATAATTGATTGATTGATTGATTGATTGGTATTCGGTCGGTCAAATTCTAAGTTAGTACATACGATGAGTCAGTCTGTAGTGATCAATCCAAGCGGGGATGCAAGCGAAGATTTCCATCCCAGCTCGCAAGCAATTCTCTTGTCCACGGAGGCGGCGGACTCGGGCGTCGTTTCGAAGAAGAGCACTTGCAATACTACTTAYGTGTGTCAGTTCTGTGGCCGCGTGTGCCGCAATGCGCAAGCGCTGGGAGGTCACATGAACGTGCACCGGCGAGAGAGGGCGCTGGCCAAGCAGCTGCTGGAGCTTCGCAACCAGGGCGATGACGACTTGAAGGGGATGAGTGCTGCTGCTACCACCACCACTGGGGTCGTTGCAATTGCGCGCGCGGTCGTTACGGCTGCTGCTGCTGCTGCGTCAGGTAATCCGCCGGCGGGAGAGGAAGGTGAGCAGGACCATCTGCTGCAGGAGGAAGTGATCACCCACGGAGGCTCGTCGGCTTCGTCGTCGTCCCCGCCGAGTCCACATTCGATTGCAATTGCGAGCCCGTTGGTGCATCCTTGGAGGTCCTTGCAACGGCTTCCGAGCAAGAATCACAAGGGCCGGGAGACCATAGACTTAGAGCTTCGACTGGGTTTCACTCCGGGGAGATTCTTGTAGATAGTCTGCTCCTCGCAGATTTCAATGAAGTTCCATTGCGGACGACACACATGCAGGACTGTTGCTGTAGACAAATTAAACATGGCTAGAACAACGTAGAGCTAGATTGACAATACAGTATGTTTTTGTAGGGTTTTATTAGCAAAGATTGGTTAAGTTTTTTKGTTGAATGAGTTTTTATGTTAACCCTTTACTTCATAAAAATTCATGATTTTAAGTTGTCAGTGGACTTTGATTGATTGATTGATTGTATTGTAGACAATATAATCTAATTGGAAATTTTTATTATAATTATCGTTATCTTGAATGAAGAACATTGCATTCATTGGCTTGAATATATCATTATTGAAATAAATGAATATCTCCATATAAACTCCTCAAAATTGCTTAGGAAAACATGAGACCCAATTTGGGCTTCTTAGGAAGTAAAGGGTTAATTTGTTGGTTGCCTTATAAACCTGAACATATAGAAGCATTCAGGCAGCTACGGTGCACGGTTTGGGGGGGGGGCTCAGTTTGTTAACCACGTGGTGATGATTGATGATAATTGACGTTCTTTTGAGTGGCATTGAAGTTTCTTTTTTAAAATTGATGGGTGCAAATTGTCCTATTCCTTGTCCACATGTTGTGTGCAAATATCAAAATAGAAAAAGTAAACTCTCCATTAGTAATGAGCTACCCAAAATTTCTATGTTGCCAAAAAATGCAACTTGGTTCTTTAGGAATTAAGGAAGATTTTAGAGCAAGATTTCTAAAAGTAGAGGTAGTTCACTAGTACTCTCGTAGCCAAATAACCACCAGTGAGTTCCCTATCCGTAAAAATTTAGGGAGAAGACCTCAAATACAGATAGGGATACAGAACCTTCACCTCACCAAGCTTTTCCACGTTCTGTACACCTAAATTTTACAGAACTTGCAAAAAGTTGCGCCCCAATTCTGTATTGCGGGCCTCATTTGGAGAACTTGTCAGATCTCATCTGTACACGAGATCCCATAAAAAAAAGGGGTACGGAACACCTAGTGGGGATGCTCTAAGTCAACATATATAAAGAGCATTCTAACTTCTAGTTTGTTATAAGTTATAGTTTGGCCATAGTTTGGTATGTTCWCAATTAAAAGAAAAATTAAAATACATTATATTTTCAATAAAGGCAACCACCTAGTATAACTGTTTGCCTTTAGTGAATGATTTAGTAATGACATGTAAGAAATGCATGCACCAAGATGTTGCTTCACATCTTATCCGTGGATGTAGGTTCAAGATTGAAGGGAAAAGTAAGTTGTTATTAATCCTAAGATTGAAATTGAAATTATACACTAATCTCAATGGTTAGATTGTTTTAGCAAGAAATMTTAACCTTGTAGAACTTTATTCTTGAAAAATTGTGAAAGTTGGATTTAAAATGAATCCTACAAGTTATTTTCTTAGAAGATGCTGTAATTGCCTGAAAAACAAAATTGTTCATAATATTCACATTGCTAATCCAAATGGAATGAAACAATGCTTTCCATGTAGATAAAAATACAATCTATGAGAAGCTTGTCTTTAAAAAAAATTGTCTTAAGTTTTGTGAGGTTTTATTTCAACCTACCAGACTAAAATTTGCAGGAGATCTCCCGATGTTATAATCTGGAGATCTTTTGATGTAAAGTCCAAAATTCATTGAATAGTCCAAAAGTAGTTAAATATGGCATGAATGCAATTCTTTTTATTTGCTGAAATTTTCACACAACATGTGAACGAGGTTTTTCTTTAAGGCCCAACAATTCTATAACTTTTGACTACTTAATTAAATACTTATTGTATGATATGTACTTTTCATTCCCAGATGAGCAATCTGGGCAAATAAAAATATCACTTTATTTAAAAACAAAATTTGAAATTGGTCTTCTAGATTTATATACACATGGAAAGCTTTGGAACACTCTATTTTGATTAAAGAAATTAAAGTTATGGGGAGTTTAAGTTTGCAAGCAGTTATGGAATTTCTAGTCTAAAATACAATTTGAAGTCCTTAAATTTACTCATTTTTCAATATTTTTGGAAAAAAAATAAAATCATAGGATGTAGATTGTTTATTAAAACATTACAACCATTGGAATTGATGTTTTTCAATTCCATAACCAAAATCTTAACAATTTAGTATTTTGAATCATTCTCTTCTTCATTCTACTTACTATTTTTTTCCTATGTGTTTTACAATTCCAAATGATTTGAATTTCTCAACAATATGTACCAAAAAAACTTTCATACTCATCTTTGAAAAAATCATAAAGAGGAAGGTGGCCGAGAATGTGGTACAGTACAGACTGCACTTCCACTAAATAATAACGATCCAATTTTTCAAAAAGCTCAAAGTAGACTCTTTGGTCCTTTAGTAGGTATTTAAAAAGCAGTGTTCTAATTTAAATTTGTCTTCAAATTTTAATAAAAATATTAAAAATCAATACGAAATCTATATTTCAAATACAAAAACTATTGAAATTTTATTATTCATCTGCATGATTGATAAATTTAGCTTGACAGTGGTTATTTGTCAAGGTCATTGTCCAAAGGTTTTTAGGGTGTAAAGAATAAAAAATTGCAGAGTTGGAAATTTTTTTACTCTATTTAGTATGTCCACTACATTTGTATCTAGATCTTGTACAATAACTATTGTTTTATTTATGAATTTATTTTTTACTATATAAACTACAATAATTTTGAATTTTGCATGGAACATAAAGAGATTATTCACATTGATAGAAAATACTACRGATATAGTTTCATAATATAAAATTRAACCTTTAGTACAATTTTGATTGGTSAAATTGAGTTCAAGGATGATGTTCTAGCACATGGTGATGGAATTAGTCTTGTAGGAATTAACATTGAATTGGCATCAAATTCTAAAACAATTCAATATTATAAAAATTAAATCTTCAAGTGTTWAACCCTTTACTTCCTAAGATTTYAWGATTTTAAGTTGTGGACTTTGATTGATCATATTGTAGATAGTATAATCGAATTTGAAAATCTTATTTAATCATTAACTTGAATGAAGAACATTACATGCATTGGTTTAAGTAAATAATTATTAAATTAAATGAAAATCTCCATATAAACTCTTTAGAATTGCTTAAAAAATATGAGACCCAATTTGGGCTTCTTAGGAAGTAAAGGGTTAACCCCTAAAGGACCAAGCTGAGTTTTTTGGCAGCTCACTACGAATGAAGTTTTCATTATTTTCTTTGAAATTTTTACCCAACATGTGTCCAAGGAGCAGCTTTAAGGCCCAACAATTTTCATAACATTTGGCTACACTATTAAAAAGTTATTGCATGATATGTGATTTTCTTTAAACTTTGGGCAGTCGAGACAACATGAAAAAATTATTTAAAAATCACTTTTTGATAAAATAAAAATTTGAAATAGGTTCTTTACAATTAGATATAAATGTAAAGCTTTGAATCATTCCATTTGGATTAGTGAGCTAAAAGTTATGAGGAGCTTTAGTTTGTGGTAGGTATGGTTTTTAGAGACTCCATACTTACCCACAAACTAAAATTCCTCATAATTTTAGCTCACTTATCCAAATGGAATGATTCAAAGTTTTCTACTTATAAATAATTGTAAATAAACAATTTAAAATTTTTATTTGATCAAAAAGTGTTTTTTTTAAAGAAGTTTTCCAGGCTGCCCACAGTACCCAAAGTTAAAAGAAAATCACATATCATGCAATAACTTTTTAACAATGTAGCCAAATGTTATGAAAATTATTAAGCCTTAAAGCCACTCCTTGGACACATGTTGGGTAAAACTTTCAAAGAAAAATAATGAAAACTCGGTTCGTACTTCGTAGTGAGCTGCCAAAAATTGCTATGTTGCCAAAAATTGCACCTTGGTCCTTTAGGAACTAATCCTTGAAAGCCCAAGGGGTTGGACAAAACCCAAATGTGTTATAAAATATAAATTCTATAACTTTTTTGAAGTTTGCATCAAAGAAGTTTATGTACAACACAAAAAGTAGAAGATATACGTATGGTCAAAATTATAAAACTATTATCAAATTTTCTTGAAATGAATTTTGAAGATATAACTTATAAAATTCACCAAAAATACAATTTCTATCCTCAACACTTGAATTTTTATTTATTGGCCAAAATTGTGGTTTCTGTTAAATTGTAAAAAGATGCATATGATTCGGTCATAAAAATATCAATTTTTTCCTCATATAGTAAGTTTTTCAACACTAAAAAATTCTAAACACATTGTGCTATTTCTCTTATGATTTTTTTTACCGTAGTGATCTTAGTTTTGAATATAAATATTGAAAAACAACCCACTGTTTGCAAGAAGGAAAACAAAAATTCAAAAAATGTTTTTTTCTGCCCGAAAATTCTGCCCAAAGTCGGGCAGCGACCAAAAAATGGTCGTTTGAGCGCATAACTATTTAAATTTTCATTTGATACCATATGAATGCAATTTAATGTTCAAGTATTGAAACTTTGAAATAGTTCTATCTCAAAAACACATTTCAAATAACATAGTTAAAAGTTTAAATTTAAGTAAAGGTAAGATTCAAAATTTTATGATTTTTCTTAAATCCTATTAAATAATATTTTAATACTTTGAAATTACACGGTTGTTTCAAATTTATTTTATTTTATTTTATTTTAATTTCTTACAGTATAAATTTAGATATAAATTTAACTAAACTGTCAATTTAACTCATTGTCATTCTAACTATCAAATCTTCAAACTTAATTTTGTTAATAGTATATGAATTACATGATTGAATTCATGTATTTCAATGTGCTTTCATAGAATATTAGTTTTGAGTAAAATTTTGAATTAAATTAAGTAATCATATAGCAATAACTTATAATTTTATAATTTTCAATGGAATTTAAATACAATCAAAAATCTAATTTGTATTATAACTATATAAATGAATGAAATGATAGTAGCTTACGGAATATAGAATTTCCGTACGAAATTTATTCAGATTAYGAACCCAAATGTTATAAATGATAGGTGAATACATAATCATTCCATTAGCTATTGTATTGTATGAATATTAAATCCCAATGTAATCTTTGTGGATTATCGAAATTTGAGATTAAATTAAAATCTGAAAAATAATTTGTTTTACAAGTATTAAATTTCATTAAGTTCAAATTTTTATTTGTATGAAAATATACATCACATAGGACATTGGAATCACATTGGTGAGGATCTTCCAATAAACCAAAGTCACAATTTCATTGAATAGTTCAAATTTAGTCAGATACCCCTACAATTGCGAGTGTATTTGATACATTTTTGGAGGTCCTTCATTAGCCTTGAACTTAAATTAATCCAGAAAGATTTTTGTAATATATAATTATATGTAGCTTTATTATCAAGTATTTGCACCAGCCTAGAGAACTTTGAAATGAAGTTGCAAACAACCATTCATGTTTTTGTAAGACACACAATCATGTTGATAAGAACGAAGAGCTTGGTGGTTTTGTTTAGGTAGTTCAACAAAAGAATGACTACAGTTAAGTTTTTCTAAAAGAAAAAAAACGGTGTTTTAAGTATAGTCCTTGTAGAGTATGTCCTATAAATAATGACTTGAAAGGAGTCTTTCTAGTAAAAATTTACTGGAAATACATGTATTTTTGAGCAAATTTTTTTTTA
This sequence comes from Pleurozium schreberi, assembly GCA_006891605.1. NCBI lineage: Eukaryota > Viridiplantae > Streptophyta > Bryopsida > Hypnales > Hylocomiaceae > Pleurozium > Pleurozium schreberi. The sequence goes on from VACF01002187.1 coordinate 17,793, forward strand.
CTGTAAGCACTTCTTTCTGGTCATTACTTATTACTTATAGGACTATACTACTAGGACTTTACTTAAAATACCCCTTTTTTCTTGTAGTATTTTTTAGTTTATCATTTGAATTCGGTCATATAGTGGATTGATTACGCATTTTGCATTCACATTATGATATAGCTTGTTTTGGGTCTAAGCACGTGGTGATGATGAAGATAGTTGATGTTCTTGTTAGTGACATGAGACGAGATGAATTAYAAGTTTGAATTTGTTCTAATCTTATTCATCTCTTTCTACTTACAAGTTTACTTATTCAACTATTATCAAGCTAGTGACATTGTTTTATCACTACAAAAAACAGGGCTTAGCATGACTGCAAAAACATGACTGCACTAATTTTGCGACTTGATCGTCACTTACTGTATAGTTGACATTAAATTTGAAGCCCACATTTAGGACTCCAGCTCTCATCATTATTGTAAGGACGTGGTTGCAGAAGCAGGAGTACCGCACTTCAACAGAGATCTAATCTAAATTGGGGAAGTTGGCTGTGTTCACAAACAACATACACTCTACTTCCGTCGCCAAATTCATGACTTCATGATCGGCCGCCAAACAAAATGGGAATCATGATGACCATTTCCTACTCTACCGAGGCTGCAGTCAGATTTCAGGAATTGATCCTGGCGCCGGCTTCTCAAAATGTGGTCGATCCTTCAGACTGAAAGCTTTGCCAAAGGCTTTTGGTGCTTGATTTGGTGTCTTTTGCATCTAGATCGGAGTTGCGGACTTCCTCGGACCTCACGCTCGCAGCATCCGCCATTCCCATTGGGAATGAACGCTCGTGGATTGCAGCTCACGCGATCAGTACATGCCAAGCCTTCCCATGCGGATTAAGAATCAATTCTTCGCCGCCTAAGAGTCCGCCCCATTCAAAAACCGCGTACAAGCTCATTCACAATCAGAAGAAGGCAAAAATGTTGAAAGCACTTGAGCCCGTACTTCGCGCTAGGCAGGACTTGTGAGTTCCACTGACCTGGTTGCTGCCTCCCTCTGATTTCTAATTGGTGAATGCATGCAGTTCTTTCCACCCTCCGCACTTGGCCTCTTCAGCTTCCTGCATGCATGCAGCGGTCCTACTGATATTGATCGAGTTTCACCTACAGAAGTACAGTAGGCGTTGCATGGAAGTGTATCCACCAGTGTCGTGGTCCTGTATGCAAAGGGAGGCTTTGTGTTCTGCTAACAAGATCTAGTCCTCCTAAACCGTTGTTTCTAATTGTTTTTCGGGAGGGATGTCCATTTTGGCGTCCTAGGGTTTCATAGTGTTAAGTCATTAATGTCGCCGCCGTTTACTTTTTCGGGTAACACGAAGTCGTGGAGAAGTTGCAACGACGTCACATTTTTCCAATTACAACTCCAATGTCACTCGCGCGAAGTTGTCACACAATCTTCATGGAGTCGCATGTGGTGACTGAGTTCAAATTTACCTTTCCGTTACCGGTCCACGTGGAACCCTAAAACCACTGGGTGTGCGCTTCCGTCTGCAGCCGCCCTGTACTTGAATGGCAAACCCTAATAGCCCCTGCGTGCACATTTTGTCATTGTCGAGTGAGGTTTTTGCTGGAGGAATTGAGCGAGGTCTGAACATCTGAGTGCTTTCCGTCACTAAGTTCTTGCAACATTAAACTTTAGCTTGGGAAGCTGCTGAAAATCGTGGAAGTCCAGGGACAAGGGAGAAGCTAGAAAGAAGCAACCCCGCGCTCCAATTGCTGAAAGGAAGAAGGGTAGACTGAGGCCAGGATCCTTTGTTGTTGGCTTAGGATTTTAGCAACCCCATTTTTCCTTCCGCCGGGCGTGTTCATCTCCAACTTCGGGAGGGGTCTGCTTCGTCCATTGCTAATTGAGCGGATCGATCACCGGTTGCCAAGTCTGCTCCATTATTAGTCTGAGCCTCTTGCATGGATCGCCAAGTGCAGGAATGTAGGTCTCCGTTGGCAAAACTTGCTTTTTCTACTTCCGGGAGGGATCTGCTTTGTCCATTTGCTAATTAAGCAGATCGATTGCCTAGTCCACCACGTCTACTTTCTTGTTAGTCTGAGCTGATTGCATGGATCACCAAGTGCAGGATCTTAGGCCTCCATTGGCAAACTTGTTTTTTCCACTTCGGGAGGGGTCCGCTTGTAGGAAGTGGTCTGCTTTGTCCATTCCATAATTGAATGGATTGGTCGCCTGGTCCACCACTCTTGCTTCATTGTTAGTCCTGACCACATCACCGTTCTATGTAAAGTGGCTCTACGCCGTGGCTGATGACAAGAATACCTGAAGAGGTACTTATGGCCGCTCTTGGAAGCTTTTTGGAGATGCTCTGAGATTAGTATCTTCTGAGCAAAGTACCCACAAGTTGTGCCCGAGTCCAAATCTTAGTGGTTTCTAAAATCTGAACCACATGCGGGGAACTGGATACGATTTTATGGAAATGGTGGGAGGTGAAAGGACTTGCAGATTAGCCGGTTTCAAATACCCTGCACCCCTTCACCTTCATTTCTTTATGGTTTCTAACTTGTGCTCCATGTCTGTGCAGGGAAGGATGGGGAAGCAAAACACAAGATCCAAGTCGGTCGTGGCCAAGACGAAGAAAGGTGATATGTCATCAAAGAAGGTGCGGAACAGCGGAACCCTAAACATCCACTTCACTTTCTGTGTAGCGGATCCATTTTCTTGTGCGTATGTGTCGTGTAGAAGTCGCTAGAAAGTGAAGTTGCAGTCGTGGATGCTCTCTCCCTAGCAGACTTTAGTGTTAGCGCAATAGTGAATTCAATCTGTGACTAATTCATGACTTTCTCTGTTTCGAATGTCTTACTCTTCAACGTAGATTAAATGCGACTGAAGTCCATGGTTTTGCAAGTCCTAGTTTGATGAGGGCAGCCTTGGTACTGCTGTAAGTCATGCTGCAATGACTTTGGATCTGCGTTATAGGATGTGCTGTAGATGTGCGATCAACGTGGACGCGTTCATTAGATGTACCTCTTCAATGAAATGCGTTATTTCTTGCATGCTGTAGGATTTCAAAGTTGGTGACGAAGTGTTCATAATGAATCCCGAAGCTGTGCGGCAAAAGGTGGCCGTTGGAACCATCTCGAGATTTCACGGGTCTCACAAGTTCCATGGAAAGGAGATTCCGCCGTCCTGGTTGAAGGTGGATGTCCGTGAAGCTCTTGAAGTTGGAGTTCCCTTCATGTTTCCCCTCAAAGCAGCAGGCATGGAGTTCGTAGAGGACGCAAAGGGGTCTTCCGCAATCTAGGACCAGAAGTACATGAAGCAGACCAATGTGTGAATGATGTATTATGTACTGCTTATTTATTGTTGGTTAGAGTGGAAGTCCTCACAATGTTCTATACGCTATGTATATTGAGATTGCGGTTTCCTAAACCGCTCCTTCACTTCCGAAATGCAGAGTATTCTTTCAGAAATGGTCTTTGTGAATATGTACTGTTGGTCTTGCCTGGATTGCGTACATCTATTTTTAGGAATAATTGTTGTGTGCTTCTATAGAAGTCAGCTTCAACTCCGTACGTAGGTTGTAAAATTTATGCAATGTAGAGTGGATGACCCCTACCAAATGGCTCTCCTGACCGTCCTCATGACTTTAGCACTACGAAAGAATGACTGCATGTCTACTGGGATGCAACTCTTGAGTGACTGAATCACGACTTTTATACAATTGCATGCCAGCCACTCCTCTTCGACCACGTCGTACCCATTCATGATTGCATAATGACTGCATAATGACTGGTTTTGGGGTGTCTACGTCAGATTCATGAGAAGTTTGCCGCGACTTCGAGACGACTACACTTGGACTGCGCGGAGGATGTCCATGTCAGATTGTAGAGGGATAAACTGCAACTGCACAATGACTGCACCGTGACTGCATTAAATACGTCCACGTCGAATTGTGAAGGGGTCAGTCGCAACTCGCATATGACTCCACCATGACTCCACGCGTCACATCCACGTCCAATTTTAAGAGGGTCATGCGCGTGTCCACCTATGTCCAAAAAAAGTGAACTGTCCACATGGCGGGTGGAAGCCATCTTTTTTGCTCCACCCTTTCTTTATCCCACCGGATGAACCCGAAACTGTCATCTGTCCCTACTTTGTTGGGTGATATTAAGCCTGCAGTCATCTTTGTAAATAACTTGTCCGAAGTGACTGCAGGGCCCTAGAGTCGTATTTGTATTTTGCGACTTCAACACAACAGTTTTGTAGTCATTTGGCACAGTCACACTAAGCCCTAAGCCCTGTTTTTTTGTAGTGTATATAAGTTTTGCTTGTTTTTGGAAAATAAGATCAAGAGACCAAAATTAAGAATAATTCTTAAACAAAATTCAATTGTTTATATATGAGAACATTCTAAAGTGTTCTTTGTCTTCAAAGTCTCCAAATCCAAAATCTTCAATTGGTCGTTAACCCCTAAAGTCCCAAGTGTCCCCTCGGGGGACACTTGGGATTTCGGGCAAGCCCATGTGATCTCAATTTTTGACATAATTTTTTGAAACTTTTTTTGATGATAGAAAACCACATTAGGTTTCTGAAAATATAGTTTTTGTCTCAATCAGTGCCTAGGGGCAAAAGTTATGCCATATTATGCATAAATTTCAGTTCGTCGAGCAAAAAATAAAAATCACGAAAATATGATTTTTTATTTATTTTTCATTTTTTTCTCAAAGATTATATTTTTGTGTACATCTAAAGCTTGGATTCATTCTATTTGGCCTAATAATGAGAAAGTTACGGACAATCTTGTTTTTAGGGCAATCTAAGCATCCTCTTGTAAAAACAACTTATGGGATTCATTTCTAAATGCAATTTTCACAATTTTTTGAAAAAAATTGTTGGACAAGGTTAAGTTGTTTGCCAAAAAAATCTCACCATTGGGATTATTGTGTTCAATCCTATCTTAGAGCTATTAACCATTTAGTTTTTTTTCCAATCTTGGACTTACTTCTATTTAACAATTTTTTAATGATTGAATATCAAGTGAGTTTTTCTTGAATCAAAAACACATAAAATTTTAATTTCAAGCTCAGTAGAGCAAAAACATTTGATTAGGAAGCTCTAAAGCCTAAAAATCTACTCTTAGAATGTATAAGAAAAGCTTGTTCTTTTCACTTTAAACGCAGATATCTTATAATATATGTAGTCAAAGTTTGTGAAAATTTTCATACACATTTACATACTAGTCTAGTGCAAGATCCTATGGTTAGATATGCAAAAAAATTGAAAAGTTTGAAAGCTTTGCACCTTGCAATAGAAATGGCAGTTTTGAATGAATTTTGAGAGAAAAAAGGCCTTGGGACTTTAGAGGTTAATAGTAGCGCAATGAGATGAGGAGACATAGCTTCCCTGAGTTTTATCATTTCGGAGATAAAATCTCATATCTTCTCCAAGTTATACATTTTTGAAATAATTCTGAAAAGATTTGCAATTACCAGAAAAAAAATGTAGAAAATCAACAACCTGAATTCCAATATTTGAAATTTGAATTTTGCATGCAATAATATGTTTGAAAAATCTGGAAATTCCTTCACAAATGTATAATTTAGTGTACAAAAATGTAGTGCAAACCAGATTTTGACATCATTTTATAATTATTTAGAAAAACAATAACAGACTTTGAATTGTGAACTGCAATTAAACCTTCAATATGAAAAAATTATTTTTAGTTTAAACACAGTTATGGATTTTCTACTCTAAAATAAACTTTGAAGTCCTTAACTTTACTGAATTTTCAATGTTTTTTGAAAAAATAAAATCAAAAGATGCCTACACTGTTTATTACAAAAGACAACAATTGGAATTGACATTTTTCAATTCCATGAGTACATTCTTAACAATTTAGTATCTCAAATCCTTCTCTGCTTCTTTCTACTCACTATTTTTTTCTTGTATATTGTACAATTCCAAACTATTTAAAAAATTTCAAGCATGTAGCCAAGTTGACTTGAAGAATGAATTCAAAGAAGCACCAACAATATGGAATTTTTTTTATACAATTGTAATCTTGCAAAGTGCATTTGCCCTGTATTTAGGAAGGCCAACAAAAATTCTATCAATTCAACTGCTAACATCTTGCAATCCACATGGAAAAAAACTTTGAAATCTTTTTCACATCTTCTTAAGCCAATGTATCACAAGACCCTACAGTAACATGTGTCCAAAACTATTTTTTTCCCCTAAAATTTGATACTTGTACTAGAAATGGCAATTTTGGAGTACTTTTGGTGAAATCATAGTCAAGGAACTTTGGGCGTTAAAACACTTAAATTGAGATTATGTGCTTTTTGTGGTTTCCTACACAAAAAATATTCTATGCTTGATCTTTTGAGGGTATAAATGTGCAATCTTTATATCCTCCAAAGAACCAAACTTTCAAATTTCAACAACATATGAATGCAAACGCATCCCAAGGATACAAAGATGTATTTTTTTGAATCAATCAATGTTTTTAAGATTCTTGTCTTACTTCCTGAATGTATTTGTTTGATAGTCATCATTTAATTATTATTCTAAGTTGCGTTTTATAATAACTCTTTTACAATTTTGATAGATCATTGCCTACTCCATTAGGGACTAAAGGTCTACACATTGCCCATATTTTTTTATCATTTAACCCCTAAAGTCCCAAGGCCTTTTTCTCATCAAAAAACACTCAAAACTGCCATTTCTAAATCAAAAAGCCAAAAAAAATTTAAAATGTTTTTTTGACAAATCTAACCATAGGATCTGGTACTAGACTTGCATAAAAATGTGCGGAAGAAATTTCACAAGCTTAGGTCACGTAGATTGCAAGATATTTGCATTTAAAGTGAAGGAAACAAGTTCTTTTGCAACTTGGTCAACTATATTTTTTGTCTTTGAACCTTCATAACTTATGATTTTTTCTCTATTGATTTTGATTTTTTTTATATGATAAAAAATTGAGTTGAGAATTTTAGGAAAAAAATTCAACAAAACACACTTAATTTTTACTCATTAAAAAATTGTTAAGTAGAAGTACGTTTAAGAGGATTTTTAGCTTTTATGCATCTCCACATGTTCGTAAGGCCGCTTTCCTTATCTTGTCAAAGTACATAGGCACAGGCAGAGGCCAAGCCAATAGAGGAAGCAACTAAAGTAGCAGCAGCCAATGTTCTCTATGACAAGGATCGTGTGAAAGATATGTTCAACAAGAGTTCTAAATTATTGGAACCAAAGTCAAAAGAATATCAAGAGGTATGTCTTGTGTTTTACTTTAGTTGGGAGGGGTATATTCCATAATCCATACCCTGCTGATGCTTTCATCGCCACATGGGACATTGTAGTTGGAAAAAACGAGGGTCTAGAGCCATAACCCCCATCCCCCTCCATGCTCTCAGACAGCCATAGATCTCCAAGATCTGAGGATCCTGATTTAGTATGGAGGAGAGGATTATGTCTGATAACCATCTTAGACCTTCTAACTCTCTACTACTTATCTAGTACACATTTAATGTGAGAAAATGTGACTAAGGTTTATGTCATTGTCATATAGTTCCATGCAATGTTGAAGCCATAAGCTCTGGAGAGAGAGACACGAGCGGCAACCGCTGAATTCAGATAACGAGCACCTGCACGCACGAACCAAAAGCCTGCTAATTCAACGAGTGTGAACTCCGGCTCCACTTCCTCAACTCCCCAGAACATTTGCTCATGTTGTGAAGCATCTTTGGTAGGAAAGGTCCCTTTCACTAGATATTCATACTAGTATTGCAGTACTATTTGTGTTCGTGTCCACATATTGGCACTGGAACAAGAGTAGATTCAATTTGTATTGAACTTCCCCTTGTAATTACATGTTATGTTTCTCTATTCAAACAAAATCATCCAAAATTGTAATTTCAATCGGATTTACTCTTGTTATGAAGAATGGATGATTGGTTGCTCCATCTGCTCTAAAACTTGCATTGGATTTTTCATTCTGATAAACTCTTAGTTGATGTTGGTTGACTTGACCAGAATTTACATTTGGACCATTACAAAAGTTTCATTAAAAGTGATCAATTTTTAAACTAGAAGTTCAAAATTTGTATATTGTGCCATGTTTTGAGAAATTCAAGTTACTTCATGTTGAAATTCAATTACGGACTAAGTAACCAAGCCTTTCGAGCCGGTTACTGGACATAAGCGGCTGCCTGGAGCGTCAAGCCGTTACTGTTAATTGCCGGTTACGTGACCTGTTAGCCGGTAAGCAACAAGGCACCTTCATCCTAGTGCTGGTCTTCAGGGTTTCAAGCTCGTAGACGTTGTGCCGCAGGGGCATTGCGATGGAGCGTCGTTGCATTTGCTGCCTTGTGGAGGATGGCACATTATCCTGTACTATCCTCCTGTGTTGTTCTTGATTTGGTTTCTAGTCCATTTGTATGTTTAGTTGGGATTGAGAGCTTGATGCCTGAGGAAAGCGGGGATTCTCCAAGTACGGTGAGTTCAATTAAGGTTCATTCAATTTGCAAATATCGATGTACATTGTGGCAATGGTAGGGGTAGAGTGTTGAAGGCGCTTTTTGGGAGTAGAGTTTTAGCCATGGGAGTGAGCTTGTTGTGAGTCGGACTGTGAACTCGGTTGTGAAATTTCATGTGATAACCCTGAGCGTAGGGAACGTGCTAGCCGTGAAGTGGAAGATTCATGCAGTATGTTCAATCGTTGCAGTAATCATGGGAGAGTTAGCCCTACATACTTGAGTCTCATCTTTTCATAGAAATCACTAGATGCTTCATAACATCTGTCCTCATCTTTGACGAGCAATTTATTCGGACCACTGTGAAGTGTGTGCACGTTTTTGTAGGGTAGGACGCATTGGCTCAGCTAGTCTTGTGTGGTATTTGCTAGTAGCAGGATGTCCGATGCATATGCTTGTCCTGTTGTTGCAAATGTAGAGCATGTCTTGTATCTGTATATCTGTATAGGTATATATTTGTATCCGCAGATGATGAGTGTCCTAATGTATGATGATTGTATTCCAGAGAGGAACTTGAACACGCCAAAGATGGTGGCGCCTTGAGCAACCGTGAGCTTCTGAATCAGAAAACAAAACAGGAAAACAAAACATTGGTGCAGGGGAGGAAAAACCACACACTCATAATCTCTAGTTTCTGGATTTGCTCCTTGATAGTGTTGATTTGATCCTTCTTCAAAATCCCCACCTTTCGCACCTTCTTGTGCTGCTTATTCTGTCCACACCTAAACAACGAAATACTAAACCCTAGGTCACAAGAAAAATCATAGATTCAAAGAGGAGAGGGCAAAGTAGAAGCCAATTTCAAAAAAATACAATCTACCGCGTAACCCTAATACCAACAAGAAAGATGGATTAGGGCATGAGAAGAAAGGAAAGACCAGTGCGGACGCCGGATGGATTAGGGCATGAGAAGAAAGGAAAGACCAAAACAACGAAGAAATTCCAACCAAGGCGAAACACCAACAAGAAAGAAGAAGACGTCGGAAGCTACAAGAGAATGCAGGAAGCTAAAAGGCAGAGAAGAAACACAAACAAGTGAAGGCAAAGAATCGCGATCGAAAAGCGTAGGTGTATGAAAGCTTGGCTTCCTCTGAGTTGTGACAAGAGCGCAAAGAACGACTTAGATTGCCGTGAAAGGACTATGGCTACATTGGCAATATATGGCTCCGATGCTAATTTTGTAAGAGAAAGTCCAATCAAAGACTCCGTGGCACCGAGACGTGCACACCCAAAATGAGGAGATTGTATGACCTAATTGAACGTACTTGATTGACTCTCCAAAACTAAAGGTTGAACTTCGTTACTAACAAAATGGACTCTACTACTCCTAAGTATAAAATTCTCCACTTTCAAAGTTTATTTAGGCACTGTCCTGCACTGAAACAACAACGAGGATGTTCATACTTCTTGAGCAACCTCAAGCATTTCTTGCAATCACTTTGAAATAATATCACCAAAAAAAGTTAGCAACAATTATCTATAGAGTACTTACTTGAGAYCTTGATTAAGGTAGAGGCACCAACTGTCAACCATGCCCAAGACCTATAGGAATGCAACAATTCCAACCAAGACTAGAAGAGATTTTCAACCAAAGCTTGGAATGTGTTTTTAGGTCTTTTTTGAAGTTGGGACTGTTAGGATTATTACACATGGCCAGAGGGTTGCTATTACGTGAGCATAGAAGTGTGAGCCCATGAGCTTAGAATACTGCACACCTATGTAATAGGTATATATACTACAAAACCGTCTATGATTATAGGATATATATGTTACAAATATCCATATTATAGGTGTTTATGATACAGACACCTTCTACAGTGTGTAGGATCTATATTGTAGGTACCGATATTGAAGGCTCAATGCTCACAAGCTCACATTCTTGGGTTCACATACTAGCACCGTTGCACATGACCCGTACTAGTGAGCAAAAAAGTAGGAAGAAGTGAGAAGTAAAATAATTATGGATTGATTGGAATTGGAAGACTCTAGATGTTGGCTATGCGTGAAGTGCACTTTTTGACTCCCAAAATTCACACTAATTTCAATTTTGGGAATTAAATTATGAAAATTTTGGTATCTCCATATTTCCTATCTACAAGGAAAAAAATTCTACAACCTCATACTACTCCCAATTTGCTCCCAATTTGCTCTAATGATCAACTATTGGTGCTTCTACCTTAGCTTCCCAATCTCCTTTCATCACACCTCGTCATTGTGAACCCAAGGTGCAAAACCTCCAATTTTTCTTCACCTTGGTAGAAAAACACAACATTTTTCCCCCGCCCATTTCCTAGCTGGTTAAYTTTGTACAATAGAACCTYCCTTACTCACCAAGTCCCGAACTGGTATGAGATATTAGTTTACAGAGGTTTACTGGCTACTAGAGGGTTAGATTTATTCACAACCTTTGTAATGTGGCCCAATCCGGGACCGGTGTGACAACATTGGTCAATAAAGGTTTATTGGCTTATAGAGGAGTGACTTAGAGAGGTTCTATTGTATTTCTCATCTTCTTCCACCTATTGTAAYTCAATATTATTGATTCCCAGTTAACCCTGGACCGCGTCAATATCCAGAAACTAAATGATGAACAGATTGAAACTGCAGTTTCATCCTCCTAACTGCTTGGATAAAAGTTTTTCTAATTTGTAAATATACTAGATCAAGTTGTTATTCTATCTAAGGGTTGAATTTGGGGTTATTAGAATACATATTATTCTAAAATTATCAATGTGCAAGTAGGTCAAGTGTTTGACCAAGCCAAAATTGCATTGACTTTAGTTCAAAAGTGGATTTGCCAAAATGAGGTCATAGATTTTAAGAACACAAAAAATTTCAAAAAATYACCATGTTAAAAGAACCTCATTTCAAATCCATTACAAAAAATTTACTCCAAAAATGATAATATTTTGCTTGTTATTGAATTTTGGAGGAATTTTGAAATTTCCCTTTCAAAATTTATAAAAAAATATTGGTCATAGCAAGGGTGAATCTAACCGTACAGATGGAATCCACAACTCTTAGTCTATAACTTTTTTTTGTATTTCAATTCCAAATTATGCTTCCAAATAGCACTTTATAATGATTTTTCTCAAGACGTCAATTATGGAGATAAAACAAGAGGCTCCAGGGTTAACCCCTCATCGCCGAAGGGGACGAAAATTGTCCTTGAACAATCGGCAGTCAACTTTGAAGCGCTCTGAATTTTTCATCCAATGTTGGAATTCAATAAAACTTGTTAGGAAAGTTGAGCATACTAGTCTAGTATCTATGGTAAAATTTTTAGATCAATCCAAGATGTATTGAGTTTGTAAAAGTCATTCGAAGTTCTTAGGTTCAATTTGGGTTCATCACACACTACATTGTGATAGCTGCAACTTCAGGGGATTGTATCTTTTTCATCAAATGTTTGTTTTCAATAAAATTTGTTGAGTTTTGTTCCCATAAAGGTCTAGTTACTGTGGTAATAGTTTCATGCCAATACCATTAGGAAAATTTTCAGCCCTGCAGAGGGCCGTTAAGACTTCATTTTCGGCCCCCCGCAGTGCTAATACAGAAAAATGAAAAAATTATTTTTTTTTTTGAAAAAAAAATGAAAAAAATGAAAAAAATAGTCAATTTGATGTGGCCCTGACGTGGTACTAGTAGTGCCACGTCAGATTCCAATTTCTGAAAAATAAAAAATAATTTTTTATTTTTATTTTTTTCTGTAATTGCACCACCGGGCTGCAAAACTTGCGGCCTCTTGGAGGGCTGAAAATTTTCCTAATGAAGTTGTTTCGAATGTTTGGGAGCAATTCAAAGTTCAAAATCCAGAATTGTTTGCATTTCAGAGAACTTCGGCGGCTCATAACTTATTCATATATGATCCTTTTTCAATAATTTTCGTTGGAAAATTTGCGTTTACTAATCTAGTTTTTGTGTTTAAAATTTCAAATCCATTCAAGATGTTATGAGTGACTGAGAAGCATTTCACTAGGAAGTGGGTCAGCCACATATGTGAATTTCTGCTACTTTTTTCATTGTTTATTGCCATTTCAAAATCCTTTTTTCAGACACAATGAGTCATATTTAAGATATTTTTTTAGCCAAAGTGTTTATATTCTGGTTTGGAATCACTTTGTAGTTCAAAGTTTTTTCATTTGAGTTGGTTTAATAAATGGAATTTCACCTTCAAATGTGCTTTTAAGAAAATTTCAGCACCTTTTTTTGAACACTAAAACATTATAATCTTTCAATCTATACGGTGAAATGACCCCAAATTTGTTCTACACCATCTACAACATGCACACTATAATATCGTACGGTTAAGATCTTCATAACTGATTGAAATTTAGACTTTTAACATTTGCAAAGGGAGGATGCTTTTTAGCATGGTTGGACCTTTGGCGATGATTGGACCTTTGGCGATCACAAATTCTATCATCCGTGATAAACAATAATTTCCTCAACAATTTTCCAACTTTCAACAGGAATTTTTTTGGGGAGGTGGGCGCCTGRGTCCACAAAATTAAAAAAACAGGCTCGAATCTAACTTAGATCCTGGCCCTGACCCCTAATTTCCCAACTCCCCTGTCAGGGCGGTTCCACCGCCACTTAACCCTGGAGCGTCCTGCCATTCATCCCCATAATTGAAAGTGGTATTTCGAAGCATAATTTGGAATTGAGATAAAAATAAAAGTTGTAGATTTAGAAATGTGGATTCCATCTGCACGATTATATTCATCCTTGCTATCACCAATATTTTCTTTTTATAAATTTTGAAAGGGAAATAACAAAATTCCTTCAAAATTCGACAACAAGCAAAATAATATCATTTTTGGAGTAATTTTTTTTGGAATGGATTTGAAATGAGGTTATTTTGACATGGTGAGTTTTTGAAATTTTTTGTGTTCTTAAAATCTATGACTTCATTTTGAAAAATCCAGTTTTAAACTAAAGTCAATGCGATTTTGGCTTACTCAAACACTTGACATACTTGCACATTGGTACTTTTAGAAAAATGTGTATTCTAGTAATCCCAAATCCAACCCTTAGATAAAACAACAACTTAATCTAGTATCTTTACAAATTAGAAAAAATTTCATCCAAGTGGCTAGGAGGATGAAACTGCAGTTTGAATCTGTTCATTGTCTAGTTTCTAGACGTCGGTGCGCTTTAGGGTTTAGTTACTCTAAGTTATATTCCGCCTTTGAACTTTTGAGTCAATGCCATGAACCAATCTTCAGATAACTAAATTTTTGGAGGTCCTCCGGCTCATTTCCACAAGAATAGACCTTTTCTTTTCAATGGTCACCCGCACCCTCTTAATCACAAAAAAAAGTGGTTTATTTCTTTCAATATCAATTTCTCACTAGCAAATTTCCTCCCAATCAAAATTAGCACTGGTGAAATTGTTAAATTCTCGTAATGTAAAAATAACAAGTAATTTCCAAAGGAAACAACTACTTAATATTGCATCTTTGGTAGGAATTGAACTTTTCAAAGCCCCTTGCCATTTGAAGGTAGCCAAAGATCCTCTCAACCCGTACGATGAATTTCATAAAAATCGTGACATTCCATGTGAATGAGAGGCCACTCTGCAAACTTGGCACTTTGTAAGGTTTAGACTATGTGGTTTGAAAAATGGCACATGGAATATTGCCATTTTAATGAAATTTACCATGTATGGAACATAGAGTTGAAGATGGTTTACGGAAATATTTCATAAAATAAATAAAAATTAGTAAGTTTTATCCTTCTTCAAGTTGTTTATATGCTATTTTTGTAAGGTATCGCTTAGGATTGGTGTATAAATGGAAAGACTAAGAAGAATTCTTCTACAAGACAATGGCATCCTTTAAAATGTTGTAGAAGTCATTGTGAGGTCTTTCCAAAGCCAAGTTCATGATACTATCCAAATTTGATATTGTCATTTAATTTCAAAGCTTTTGATTGATGTTTTTCTACACAATAAAGGCCCTTTTACACATCGTAGTGCTGACATTATCAATTGGTAATTTCAACTAGGTTAGTAGGTTAAGATAATTTAATTTAGAAAAGGGCTCAAATTAATTGAAGCCTATATATCCTTGAAAGTTTTGGGATGCTCTTAACAAGCAGGTTACAAGATACCATCATTTGAAATGGGAAGGTTTCCTCCTTTGGTTTCCTTCTCCTAGTCTCTCTTCTGTCTTTCTCTTTCTCTTTTCTTCTCTCTCGTTTGTTGTCATGGCTCCTTGGGCTTGGTGATTGTTTGGTCTTTTCTACTCTCTCATTTGTTGTCATGGCTCCCTGTTTTTTTTGTTTGCCAGCCCTTGGGCTTGGCGGTTGTTCGGTGACTCTTTTTTAATGCAAGGGTTTCTTCCTTTTGTTCAAAACCAAAAACAAGCAACACTACAGCAACGTTTGAGTTGCTTTTAAAACCAGAAAAAAAAAATTGCAATTGGGTACGTTCCCTTTTCAATTTGTGGCCTTCCAGAAGAAAAAAAAGAGTCGTTATGGAGTAACTTAACCTAATTGTCAAGACAGGGTCCAGGGATGACACACCACTAGAAGCGCCAACTGAACTGAATTATAGCACGACATCCTCCAGACTGGCAGCTTTGATGGTCCCCAGGCAGTCCCGTCCCAAACACCCAGTTAGGAAGGAAGGGTGAGGTGAGGTGAGTTAAGCTTAACTTATGATAGGCAAGCTTCGCATCCCCTCGCGTCAAAGGGTCCACTCCGTCAGGGTCCATCAAGTCCTCTCCTTTAGTTATTTATAAAGGACTATCATATCACGCCTTGCCACGCAAGACATCCAACGATACAGGGCCCAGGACTAGTAGTTCCTTCCATCACTTCCACTAGTTCCAGTGGTCGTACTAGTGCCACGTCACATCCAATTTTGTAAAAATAAAAAAAATATTTTTTTTTCTAATTTTTTCCAAACTCGTGGCTCCTTCCAGGGTTCAAATTTTTCCTAATGGGGTTGGGATGGGGCTTGGACGGATGCTGTGGGGTCTAGCCCATCCCACAAGCTCCCCAGTCCAAAAGCTCCCCAGCTCAAAGCTTTCTTCCGAGGGTGAAGGGTCGAGGGCGTTGGTTGCCTTTCACCACTTGGTGATTTGTTTCATTTATAATCGGATTTATGAAACTTGTATTAAAATTAAATAACTAAAAATTTCAAGGCCTCACTTTAAATTTGATTTGAAAAACATAATTAAAAATTATTTGTTTAATTCATTTTTTGTAATGAATATGGAATAACATGGACCACGAGATGGTGTAACTTCCATTATATGATTCTAAGTACTTTGAAAAATCAATTTCAAGGTTTCAATAAATGTATTCAAGAGAGCCACTTTGTTTAGTTCATTGTTGAGATTGAACACAAGCACGTTTAGGTAGGATGCTCGTTTGAGAGCCGATTGCCTTTTCGGGGAAGTTAAACTCCTTCAAAGACATTGGCATCTAACCCAAGTCATATCATGTTTTTTGGACCTTTCAAGAATTAGTTACGAATTATTGGAGTTGAAACGCAATGGTCACTGCTACAGTGCTACCCACCACCTCATGAAATGTACACTACTAGTATAGTAACCTTACAAATTTAATGAATGAAAACACTCTATTAAGATGATGAAGATGAATTATCAAATAACAATGTTTTTTTTTCATTCTGGAGGGTCAATTCTACAAACAATACCTCCGCAATTTTCACAATCAACAAATTCTATACTAGCTCCAATTAAGTTATGATCACCACACATTAAACATGTCTTCTTGAATAATTTGGGGAGGTTTATGCGTTTGTGTTTCTTGGCAATGAGTTGTCGTTGCTGGCTCCCCTTTGTAATCTCAGGTGTTGGGTGAATTTGGGTCTCAATTGGAGTAGGTTATGCACGTAAATCAAACCCAAACCTTGTCTTAGTCACATTATATTGTATAGGTCCAATGCTACTTCCTACTCTAGGCATGGAAATACGTTGCAGTTCTGGAATGGGTTGAAATATAGATTTTAAAAGAGAATGAAACCGTGAATGTGCACTATCAATCTCGTTGAATTGTTGAGGTGTGATATTGGACAATTTGTCTTGTGTTAAGTGTGATCTTATTTTTTCATCTTTGTTCACTAGTCTTGAAAATCTATTCTCTTGTATCATTGGTGCTGTAGAGCTTGTAAAAACCATATCATTTGATGAAATCATTGGTGGTGTAGAGCTTGTAGAAGGTATATCACTTGATGGGATTATAGACGGTGGGGTACAACTTGTAGAAGGTGTATCATTTAATAAGATCATAGCATCATTTATTAGATCAAGTGGTTCAACATTGGTAGTGTCTTCATATATCTCCATAGGTGGTAGTAGGTCTTTTACACCTTGTAATTGACGATCAATAATGTTTGCATAGAAGACAAAAATCAACGCAATTACAATACCCAGTCGATAAGGATATATTATACCAAACCTAATTTTCAAAAATAAAAGACTATTTATTATAATTGTTTTTAGTGATTATTGAAAATAACTTCGAATCTCAAAAAAAAAGTGTAAATGAATATAAAAATATGACAATAATTTGGTAAAGGTAACAAATCAATCCATGACATACCTTGTTGTTTGTTTCACTTCTCCTTCGAAAATCTCCACTAAATTTGTCAATGACTTCTAAAATTGATTGAGGGTCTTCTATAAAGTTGTCTTCAATATGTTTTGCACCATGTAGGCGTCTTGTATGTCGATTTACTTCACGATGAAGCATTGAAGTATACTTTACAAAGTGCCACAACCGTTCCACTAAATTTGTTGTATCTTGGAATCCATGTGGAAATCTTCTTCCCCACATAGGCCATGTCAATCTCCATGGACATTCCTTGGATGTCCATCCCGCGTGAAGCCGTGAACATATCTAAGGACCTTTTCTTCATTTGCATATTTATTGTCAAAATCCTCGCATAACTTATCAAATGTTTCCTCTATTTCTATAGACAACGTTGCACACATTCTAGCATATACATCTTCCTTTAGTTCATTTGTACTAACCTTAGTTTTGAGCTTTTCTACCCAATTTTTTTTAGCATGATAATGGCAAGTAATAATTTTGCATCGAATTTGTACTCCACCTAATACACCTCCTTCCCAACTATAAGGGTCTGCATGTATTGCAGCCGTAAATGCATTATATTCCATTTTTTATTTATCTATTTCCAAAGCATTTGGCCGTATGCTGTCCATTCGTTTAAACACTTCTGTGAGACAAATTTGTAGAGCCATTGTCTCTTGTCAACTACCAACATCATTTGAACATATCATAAGGAAGATAGGCATTCCATAACCCTGTTTATTTGGGCACATTCCAACATATAAAGGAAATCCATACATATTTGTTTTGAATGTTGAATCAATCACCCAAGCTAAATCTTGAGAAATATTTTTTGCTAGTTCCCTCATCCAATCATCTTGTATCACAAGTATGAAAGGCCTTTTCTCCGGTATAGTGGCAAAAGGGTTGTAAGCTTGAAAAAATATTACTTTACGAGTTTCTAACCACTTGGGCATTGCAATGTGCACATTGGTCCAGTTGTGTGTACTTAGAGCTTTTCCAATTGCCAACCTATAGGCCAAATTTGATACATCTTTTGGAGTTAAGAAGAATCGACATGTAGCGCAATGCTCTGGAGATGCTTCTTGAGCAAGTCTTTTCTCTATTCTTCTTGATGCTGATAATGCAGCTTGATGGTCATTCAAATTTGTCAAGAATTTTGTGCAATATGCTAGGGCAAAATGAATGTATTGGCAAAAAATACATATCGTTGTCTGATCCTGAACACCACAAGAAAACATTCAATTACATAAATGCTAAAATAAATAGGCCCAAATACATTTTTGTAACACTATTTTGATGGAAAAAAGACCTTGGGACTTTAGAGGTTAAATCAATTTACGATGGCAAAAATAACCAAAAGAATACATAACTTTCACACCATATCTCCAAACAAAAATAAAACTAAGCCCATGCCCCCCTCCTTGTAGAGAGCTTTCTACTTGTACCAAAAACATGACCGGTGAACACAAACTTTGGAAGATCTCACCGTGTCAAAACACCCTAAAGTAAACAAAAAAAAACACCTAATTTGAAATACAGAAGTCATATTTATATAAAAATGAATGATGAATATGGCTAGCAGTGACCATTGTGTTTCAACTCCAATAATTCGTAACTAATTCTTGAAAGGTCCAAAAAACATGATACGACTTGGGTTAGATGCCAATTTCTTTGAAGGAGTTTAGCTTCCCCGAAAAGGCAATCGGCTCTCAAACGAGCATCCTACCTAAACGTGCTTGTGTTCAATCTCAACAATGAACTAAACRAAGTGGCTCTCTTGAATACATTTATTGAAACCTTGAAATTGATTTTTCAAAGTACTTAGAATCATATAATGGAAGTTACACCATCTCGTGGTCCATGTTATTCCATATTCATTACAAAAAATGAATTAAACAAATAATTTTTAATTATGTTTTTCAAATCAAATTTAAAGTGAGGCCTTGAAATTTTTAGTTATTTAATTTTAATACAAGTTTCATAAATCCGATTATAAATGAAACAAATCACCAAGTGGTGAAAGGCAACCAACGCCCTCGACCCTTCACCCTCGGAAGAAAGCTTTGAGCTGGGGAGCTTTTGGACTGGGGAGCTTGTGGGATGGGCTAGACCCCACAGCATCCGTCCAAGCCCCATCCCAACCCCATTAGGAAAAATTTGAACCCTGGAAGGAGCCGTGAGTTCGGGTGCAATTAGAGAAAAAAAAAAAAAAATTTATTTTTACAAAATTGGATGTGACGTGGTACTAGTACGACCACGTCAGCGCCACGTCATCTTAACCCTCTTTTTTTTTAAACTTTATTTTTTAAATTTAATTTAAAAATTAAAAGATTTTTATTTTTATTTTTATTTTTTATTTTTATTTTTATTTTTCCCATACTATCACCACGGGTGGCTGTAGCAGCCCCTTCCAGAGTTCATATTTCTTCTAATGTCCAACTCCCCAGCAGCGCCTCGGGTCCATGCCACCGGAGGTTAGCGCCTGCACGGGCCACCTCCCGGTGGAACTTAGTGACTTGGGGGCAGAGGGCCGAGGGCGGAGCCTCCTTCTTCACTTTAATTTCACTTGTTTAATATCCGGGTTTGGGGATTCCATTCCGGAATGTTGTGCATGGAGTGTTGAATGCCGAGCATTGTTTGCCGATCCCCTGGCGGGCGGGCTGCCTGCCTACAAGTGAGAGTGGGGCGACGGAAGATGGTGTAAAGTTGTTAGTAATCGTTGAACGCTAATTACTTTACTTTACTTCTTGCCAGTGACGGACTACCGCTTTAGCTCCTGCACTAGCTACCCGTACTATATATATATATATATATATATATATATATATCTGGCTCCAGTAGATAGAGTGCGGGTGCATGCCTCGGCAGTGCGAACGAGATACTTGAGGAGATACTTCTCCCCGGGCCCTGTATTGATGCATGCATGGTTGGTATGTCAATATATTTATGTATATTTTTCTCTTACATGGAACGGCTGGAAGGAACTGTTGGTCCTGGGCCCTGTATCGATGCATGCACGGTTGGTATGTCAATATATTTATGTATACTTTCTGATTTGCATTACGCAGGTGCTCTGCTCAATCCGTTCCTGCTTGAAGAAGTTGCGCTAACGGACGATAACGACGCAAGAGAGGCCGTCCTAAGGGTACTACGCAAATTGACAAATGGAGGGTTTGCATTCGCCGATGCTTTGACTGAGTACCAATCATTTCGAGACCGCCGTGGCATTTTTGCTGGGCTTCTCGATGTAAATACTTTAAATCTTGAGCCGCATGAATGGTGGGATCTTCTCGGGCCCGGTGCTTGTATGCTTTCTCCTATTGCAAAAAGGATCTTCGCACAAGTATGTTCCTTGTCATCGTGCAAGCGTAATTGGAGCATGTATTCCTTTGTCCACAGTAAGTCTCGCAACAGATTGGCCACTGAGCGCGCTGAGGAATTGGTTTACATTTATACCAATTCCCGGACCCTTCGAGAAAGAGGTGCAGCTGATCCAGCAAGGTGGTATACCGAGAACATGTTGTTAGAAGATTCCATGACGGACGAGTCAGATCACGACGATGATTTGGACCACGGTTCGGTTCTACCAGGTGCTAATAATGATGACTCGGACAGCAGTTCTGATGGCAATGACCCTCCACTGTTTCCTGCATTGGATGAAAGGCAAGAAAGGGCTCCTCTAATTGACGGGTCCGTATTTGATTACGATGGTGCGGATAATGATGGAAATGACCACGGGGGCCATGAAGATGGAAATGGCCACGAGGGAGATGAAGATGGAACTGACAACGAGGGAGATGAAGATGGAACTGACCACGGGGGAGACGAAGGAAGTCCACGAAAGGTGCCAAATACAACAAATGGTTCGTCAGGGGGTGGAAATCAAAACAAAGGGGTTGTAGCAACACCTTTAATACCGGTGCCGGGCCCAATCGATGAAGAAGTGTTACCATTAGAGAGGAACATGTTGCTTCAGAACAAAGACAAGAATCGGATGCGGTGGTTGCAACACAAGTGTTGCTTGCGAGTAACACTTGCGGAGAAGGCCCCCCCTTGGGGATGGAGGTGGAGGTTCGCCCACGACGTAACAGCACGGGCAGCCGTCGACGACAACTGCCCGTTTTAGATGACTCATCGACCCAAATTCCATCACAACTCTTGTCTTCTGGAGTCCGCCCCAACCAAGCATTTCCATCCGTCGGGGACCGATTGGCCTCTCTTGGTCCAACATCAAATATGTCAAGGCAAAGGAATGCACTGGAGATAGCGGTGAGCCGAGATGTCCCCATYCAACCGGCTCCACGTCCGTGCAGTCGGTATACACGTCCACGCGAACAAGGCGCTAGCAATGACTGTGGAAATACAAGACCGCATACAAGGCGAAGAAGTGAAGAAGCGCCATTTCCGCCAATNTTTGCATCTATTTATATCAAAAAGAAATTAGTACAAAATGCATTGAAGCTAAATGCCGAGACTATACTATTGTAATTAGTAAAAGCAAGTGCTAAGTACTATCATACTATGGCTCTACGTCTACACTGACATTGTAAAAATTCTACTAATATTTAATCTTCATTTCCAGCTTGTTGTTGAAAAAGTGCTTACTCCTTGCGGGCCTCGCGGTAGCAATTCACAGGTGGTGTCCAAAACAAAGGGGCTCCACTAAGTTTGCTCACGACGGAAGTAACCGATCGTCGTTGTAGTGGGTCCGATTTGCACAGGTCGACCAGTGTAAACCCAAAAAATGCAAATGCCAGGTTGTCGGGAAGCATTTTTGTATTCACGCAATCTTTCTTCCATATCTTCTCGGCGAGTTTCCCAACTGCGTATCCATCCGTGAGTATACTAACACGCGGTGGCCTAACAACACAAGTGGGAGAGGTTGAACTGCCAGGCTCTCCAATCACGTGCATCAATTCGGGTGCCACCCACCAACGTTTTGCCCGTGCACTCCGCATCTCACTTCAACCCTTAAATTGCTACAATGAATGGGTTTCCTCGTTTATGCGACTAGCCATTCCCCAATCGCACAGCCCAATCCACACGGTTCATTCATCATCGTTCGGAAAGTGAAGCATCACGTTTGCCGGCGTGATGTCGTTATGAAGGACCGAAAATTGTTGAATTGCATCCACGATGCAAATTAACGCCCACGCAAGCTCGGTGCGATTGCGACGATAAGCCATGAGTCGTTTGGCTTGTTGCATCGTTTGTGGGGTTGCATTGTAGGCCAGCTCTCCAATTTCCTCTGGATCTTGGTTTCGCTGATCTAAGGTGAACATGTCTCCCAATGTTCTTTTATTCTACCATTGAGAATAACATTCCATGGTCATGTCATTTACAGCAAAAAACTTTATGACCCCTGCATGAGTACATGGACAAACCATAGCCTCGATGGACAACTTCTCCCGAGACTTCTTCAAATTATCCACGTGCAGAGACGTCTTGCCCGCCAATTCCATCGTCTCGGGAATGTGCCGCGAGTTTTGGAGGCACACTTTATGCACCCTCCCGTTCCCCCCTTGAAGACTAAGGCCCGTCAAAGGAACCACCACCACTCCTCGTTCAAGGAAAACCACTCCTCCTGATGCCCCTTGACCTAAAGCTAAATTTTGGCTTTGTTGAAACCACGGGGCTGCTCCTCCTATACCTACATTTTTTTTTTGGCCGGACACAAACATGACAGGAAAAAATTGAAATACTGGGGACCCTCCTATACCTACATTTTTTTTTTGACCGGACACAAACATGATAGGAAAAAATTGAAATATTAGGGACCTTCCTATAGCTACATTTTTTTTTTTACCGAACACAAACATGCCTCCGACTAGGAGCACATAGAATATACATACAAACTAGGCTCTACAAAATGGAAACTTTATATACAAATTCACATGACCATTTCACTTACCATAGTCATGAATCCTCCCCACTGCAAGTATCAAAAATGCCAGAACACCAGCCAGTGGTCCAAGTGATGAAGACCTTCTTCGCATGCAGCACCGGAGGACAACCACCACGATCGAATGGCAAGGTACCTTGTCTCAGCTTCATCAACAGTCTTGGATTCCTTATATTGCTTGCAGAGAGTAATGTGTTGTTGCTGGAATGACTCCTTGATATGCTTCTGCGTGTGTTTGTGGAGAGAATTACTCCAGTGAAGCAAGCAAGTTCTTTCACGATTGTCCATTACCTCATTGGGGGACCCACTTCCGTACACAATCCAAACAGCATTCCAATTTGCCATGGCACTATCTGCCATGAATCCCTTGAAGTTCACTTGTTCCACTCCGTGTCAAGCCATGACTGCGTTCAGTGATCTCCAGAATTGAACTTGGATCTCCTTGTCTTCCGATTGCATATCACAGGTGGCGATGGTTATCACTTTTTTGTATTGGGCATCATACACGTGGCAAGCCATGGTGCTCCATTCGTGAACACGCCTGACGTGATCGAACATGATCCACACATTTTGTAGGTCGCCTCCTGATTGCATACGGCGGACTAAGTCCACTCCACTCCCTGGCCCTTTAGAGAGCATCTTGAAAAGGTAGACTTTTTCCTTTCTTTGTCCTGGAAAGACGCTGTCATGGATAAACTCAAACTTGGACTCCTTCTTCATCGTCATTATGCTGTCGATGACACCTCCCTTGTTGTTCGAGCGAAATGAGGATATCACGTTCCTAATGTTGGGACTGCTAAGGTATTGGAATCTGTCCATGACTTCTTCTAGTTCCTGTCCTTTCAACATCTCTTTTTCTCCCTCTCCATTGTGAAACAGGTAGTTCGTGAGGAACTCCTTGCTTGCGGAAAGTGCAATTGCAGAGTTGGTGGCCGTCGGCGTTTTGGCCACCTGCTCTGCAATGAGTCCCAAGATTTTTTCTACCGAGTCTCTATACATGCCCATAGCTACAGGGTGGGCATGATTTCCAAAGTGAATGGCTGCCCTACTCATTGTCTCACTATCACTGTACGCAAAGTATATCCTAGCGTCACAAACATTGAGGCACATTGGAGTACTCTTGCAAACCTTGCATACAAGAGTACAGTCCTTGGGCGGACTACCTCCTACAATAAAAGGGAAGACTGTGTATCCGCTCCATTCTGTCTCATTTTTTTTGGAAGCCCTCTTAAGATAGTCACACTCTGGATTTTGACAAGCAAGGTGGCATTGAACATTGAGATACCCGTTACGTGCATCACACATTTCTTATTGTCATGAACGCACAGAGGGAGGAGCAAACTCATGAAATGAGGACTACTCGGAGCCGCGCTAGAGATGGAGAAAGAGAAGGTGATGACAATCCTACGCCCCGCCCACGCAAGATTACCAGCCACCACAAGGTACAATTCTCTGACCGCAATCTTCAATACTCATTTCAGCCATCCTCCATTCGCATGTACAGTTATCCGATTGAGTATAGCAATACGTCCCTTGGACTGCTCTAAGCATCATTCAACAACTGCAGCAAGGGGTGGATTTCATAATGCTGGCCGGGACAGGGGTCTTCCCAGCAGCAGCAGATGAGTGAGGCCCGCGGCGCTCACATCGGCCGTGATGCGCGCGTGGCCAGCAGTCGCAAGCTGCGACTTGATTAGCTAGCCGGAAGCCAGCCCTGGTCCAAGCTCGAGTCTTCCTTGGCTAGATTTCTCTGCTTGAGGGCCGGCGAGAGATTTGAATGTGGCGCTGAATTTTCATTGTGATTTTCTCGCGGGTCCCGATTTGAGGGGGTCGAGCTGACACCACTTGGTGATCAGTTGGATCCGACTAGGGTCGGGGGCCTCCCGGCTCGACCCCCTCAAATTGGGACCCCCAATGGAGCGACCCGAATGTACTGCTCAAGCGAGGGGTGGATTTTGTAATGCTGGCCAAGACAGGGGTCTTCCCAGCAGCAGCAGATGAGTGAGGCCCACGGCGCTCACACCGGCCGTGACGCGCGCATATTCCGCCATATGTTGCTTGATTGGTTGGGCTCTAGACAAAGTGTCTCGCTGCGTGTAATTTTTGGTTTTGCTCTTATATTAATTCTATTTACGTTACTTCCCGTTATCTTCTCATCCATTATTTCAACCTTTGTTTTTTGTTTCAGGGCACAGATGGGGATAACGCCGTGTCTACTTGCTTTGCGAAGCCAACCAGTCCAATATTGGAGACTGATACTCCAGGGCAGTCAGAGCCGAAGACTCCTATGGATGCTGATTTGAATGCTTCAAGTGACTCTGCGGACGATAAGGATGATGGGAAAGACATGGTAAGATTCAAAGACATCATGAGTGCCGCTAGTCGTGCTGCAGATGCACTGAAGGACTCCGAACTTAGTCGTAATACAAATTGGCCAGGTCACCTCATTGCCGGATTTACTCGCAAACGCAAGCAACCTGAGTTTTTGCCTAAAAGTTCCGAGACCGAGTACAACTTGGAGCCACAAACTTCTTTGTCTATTGCTAGTCCAGAGTTTGAGGAACTGTCTGGGTCAAATGGTAGTGATAGCGTGGGGTGTTTTAGAGACCTGATCATTCCTCTGAGCTCTGACTCCGAAGATGATGTTGAGATTCTTGAGGAATGAGGCGTTGAGTGATATTATCTCACTCTAGTATCTCCATGTCCGATGTGTGTTTTGTAGTGCCATATCTAAGACTTTTTTATGGACACCTTCAAATTCATTATATACTAGTGTCGGTGGACAACCACTTTGGAGTAAACGTTTTGATTCACAAAATGTTATTACGTTTGAAGTTCCTACATTTCTCGTCTTTTGAACTTTGTAGCAATTGTTCGTTCACCTTCTTCTATTCCTGCTTGTCAGATGGATGTGTCGCCTGTCAAAGAAACTCAAGACAAGAGAATTCTTCAAACTCCGGGGACTGATGAGACAACTCAACCTGAAATTGGAGAGGACGAAGAAGGACAGCCAATGGAAGAGGATGTGGTGGATGAGGAGGAGAAAGACTTGTTGGAGGACGAGCTACGGAAGCTGCAGAAGGTGGACTTTGTATCTACTATCAATGAATTCAGAATGAAGCCGGAAAACTTGTTCTGACTTCCAGTACCACTCTGCAGACTCGTAGCCATGCCAATGGTGCGACTGACTCTATCATGCGACGTGCAGTTGCTGGAAAGGGAATTTGCTTGTGGTTATTGTGATGGGGCTGTTATTTTCTATGTGTCCACCACAAATGAAGCCGGTGAAACCTCTGAGTTCACGGAAGAAGAGATGGAGAAGTGGGGCCCTTTGTGGAAGCAAAAGAATGCTACCTTGGAGGCTTATCTGGATTCCAAGGACGAATTCAAACTACTGAAGAATTTGAAGCTCTATATTTGCGATGGAAATCATCGCCGCCTGGCTTGGATGAATGTCATCTCGAGGATGTATTCCAACAAGCCGGATTGGCACTATGCGGTGGACTGTATTTTTCTTGACACCAAAGGAAAGATTGAGCTTGTCATGCAGGTCATGCATGACATCAACAAGTGAGTTCTCAAATCCCGCTGCCCTTCCATTTTATGGTTTTGTCTTCAGTTTCCTATTATGCTGCAGTTCGATTATGATGCACTGAATGCCATTTCTTCAATTTGCAGATCTACAGAAGACTCTCATGTGAAGACAAACTTGGTCCATACCTTGTATCAAGTCCAAAAGTATGGCTTGCTACCGATGTACAGATTTAACGACATGCTAAGGCCATCTGAGAGGAAGAAATGTCTTTCACTGCCATTGAGGAAAACCTGGTATTCCATGCCCGCTGAGGTCTTCACCTCATTTGTCTTCAGGGTGAGTTATAGATTCTATCCGCTTCATTGTTTATTATATGATATTCACAATGTGGAGAAACTATTGCTCCTCTATTGCGTTGTATTTTCTAACATTGGAATTCTGCAGCAAGAGATTGCACTTGCGGCAAATGCAGCGCTTTGAAGATACCATGAGACCACACAGGTGGATGAGAAGACTGATGAAATGGCCGCCCATGCCATGAGGGTAGGAGCCAAAGAGAAGAACATGAAGCTCTACATGAAGATGATCAAGTTGTTGACGGTGGCCAATCCCGCCCACGGCCCTGGATTTCTTGAAGAGGTGAAATTCGAAATGTAACTAAGCATAAAGTTATTCTCCATTTTTTTTTTCATTAACGCTTATCATACACTCTGGTTTTCCTCCTGTAGGTTGAAAGGCATTGGAGCTCCAACGAGGTGCCTGAGATCCATAATAATGTGAACCCAAAAAAAAATGGGGATGTTTAGATGGTTGAATTACACTAATTTCACGTTCCATAATAATGTGAACCAAAAAAAAATGAGAATGATAAAATAGTTGGCTGCCACTAACTTAACGTTCCATAATAATGTGAAGAGCTATAAAAAATGGGAATGATAAAATGGTTCAAGGCCACTAATTTCGTGTTCCATAATAATGTAAAGAGCAAATTTAAATGGGAATGTTTAACCCCAAAATGACCCTGGCATTTCTTGAGCTTCTAGAATTTGTGATAAATTGAACAAATAGCCAATATTTTGATACGTCGTATCAATTCTTTCTAAATTGTAACCGTACAAAATCAAACTAGACATGTTACAGTTCACATTAAAAAAGAAAACACAACAAGATCTCTTACGGATTGAAAGATTATAATGTTTGATCATGAGGGTGTTAAAACAACGAAAGTAATTTGAAGTATTTCAATCCTCTATTCACATGTCAAATCTAAAAAGTTGGTCACCAAAAAAATATGAGGTTAAAAGTAGTAACATGCACAACCCAATCAGGCAATCAATTTATGGCTTCTCAAAATCTACTCTACAATTTTTTCAAATGAAATTCTAATGTGATTTTTTCTCAAAGATCTAGTGTATTTGAGGCTCATTCCCAAGAGCCCTCAACACTACAAGAAGTCAAGATTGCAATGGACAACCATGCACAAAATCTTGAATAGAAAAATCATAATCAATCATTTTCAAAATCAGATTTTTGAAGCTAAAGCTAAACTTCAAAAGAACTTTTCAAAAATATAAACTACTAAAAATAGTGATTTGGTGAGGTTTCTGTTTAACTTCAAAAATTGGTCAAAGACACATTTACTTCTCATGGTGATTTAGGGGTTAAATGGTTCAAGGCCGCTAATTGATATCTTTTGAGTTTGAGAGTGACTAACAAAATAAAGGCCATCTACTCTAGTTTCGAGTCCAAGCCTTGAATTTAGGAAAAATTCTTAATATTGAATATTTTATTGCAGTTTGAACTTTGGATGTCATTTCAATGTTCATTTTATTTTAATTATATTCTAATTATAGAATGACATGGAAATTGAATTTACACCATGAGGTTTTTCATTGTAATGTACACACATGGTGGAATTTTCAGATTTGTGGAAGAAGTTTTCTATTTGATGGGATTTTTTCTTCACTTTTTTCAAAAATTCTCATCAAAATCAATTTTCCTCACAAAAATCTAATTTTTGTGTGAAGTTGAGAATCCATGAAAAATCATCTCTGAAAAATAAACATAAAATTTTTCACACATATCTATTTCCGTCATGGTAACAAATTGAGTGATGAGCACCAAGGCTCTGAATCAATGGTTATAAGTCTGTCCATTAGGGGTTAACATTCAGGTTCAGGTGTTTTGGACGTTCTGCCCAGCGTCCTGGACGGCCCACTTCAGCTCTGGACGGCGTGCCGGGTGCCATCAAGGCGTCCCGGGTTGGTTCTCGATGACCCTAGGCAGACCGTCCAGAAATTGGACAGGCCATCTAGAACCAATCCGGGCCGTCCAAGACACTAGGCAGGCCGTCTAGAACAGATCTGAGGCGTCGATCGTGGTAAGAGCGTCCACTACTAAATCAGCCCGTTGACGACCGGGGCAGGGCGTCCAAAACAAATTCAAGCCATCCAGAACTAATTCAGCCCGTCGACGACCCGGTGCAGACCGTCCGGAAACACCCCGGGTTGTCCAATCGAGGCCGTCCCGTGTCGCGGACGGCGAAGTAATTATCATTTCTGTTTTACTCCACCAGTCCGTCGATCAAGCAGGCCGTCCAGAACTAATTCAGCCCGTCGACGTCCCGGGGCAGGCCGTCCAGGTCAAATTTAGGCCGTCGACGACCCAAGGCAGACCGTCCGAAAACACCCCGGGTTGTCCAATCGAGGCCGTCTCGTGTCGCGGACGACGGAGTAATTATCATTTCTGCTTTACTCCACCGATCCATCGATCGGGCAGGCCGTCCAGAACTAATTCAGGCCGTCCAGGTCAAATTTAGGCCGTCGACAATCGCAGGTAGACCGTCCAGGAACACCCCGGGTTGTCCCATCGAGGCCGTCCCGTGTCGCGGACGGCGGAGTAATTATAAATTTCGCTTTACGAACGTGCTGACGGCTCCGGACCTGTCGACGGACTCTCCGGATGGCCCACCAAACCTCTGGACGGCTTGCCGAACCACCGTCGAAGCTCCCTGGACGGATCGACCGTCGATCTCCGTGTCCATCGACGGCCTCCAGTTGTCAAGCTGGGTGATTACGGCGGTGATTAGATTGGAATTCGTGATGTTAATTAGCCCTGGTAATTGGGAGGTATAAGGTTCAAATTTTTTCCTCATTGCACTTGCTTTCTCCCTTGAGCTGTGTTGTCTTTGCTTGAAAAAACTTTGCATTGCAGTTCGGGAGGAAGCAAAAATAGTTGGCTATTGCTTTGCCACATTTCAGTTGGCCCCACACAACAGAAGGCAAAGCATAGTCCATCTATTCCATATAGAACGTGTTGTGTCTTTGTGCAGGTATGTCAGAGAATCAAGAGAATCAAGAGATGCCGAGACGCGAAGGTACATCCCTAGCGAGGAAGCGACGTGGGAATAGGGCCGCCATTGATTGGGAAACTTTCAATCAAGCGGCGGTCATGGCGAAGCCCGGGTGGGAAGCGCAAATAGAGCCGTGGACCCAGGTCACATGTCGATTGTACATCGACTAGGCCCACATTAACCGCCACTGGGCACGTGAGCGCCCGAGGTCCATGTGAGATCCGGCGTTGCACTTATCTCGTATTGCCAACACCCGGCATTCAAGAAGCGCTTGACCGAAGTGGCATTGTTTCTGTGGAGAGAGCTCTCAAAGAAGGATGGGACCCTCTCATTGTGCCAAATGGCATATGCGGAGGTGTTTTTGGGCAAGGACGTGGATTGGAATACGTACCCGAACGTGGCCCGGAAAGGTGTATTTCCAAACCAACAACGTTCCATTCCACCAAATCCTGCGGTGCCGTTGGATGGCAATCAGGCCAATCAGGCCATAGCAGGGGCTGTGGCGCAAGTGGTTGCAGCGGTGAACCCGGCTACAATACATGCAGCATTGCAGGGGCCAAATTTGGTAGATCCCGCGGATGTTGGGCGCGAGGGTGGTCCACAGGATTTAGACCAACCCATGCTGGACCAGTCAGGTGATGGACTTGATGGCCTCAAGGGTGGAGTGGCAGTTGTGGACCATGAATTGCAGCGATTACGAGCGTCGTTGGCCGCGATGGAGATCCAGAACATGGAATTAGAGCGTCGGCATCAAGCAGAGCTGGAAGCCCAAATGGCACAAGTGAAGGATCTCACGGAGGAGAATGCCAAATTTCACGCAAGTAACACTGATTTGCTAGCTCGTGCAAATCGGTTGAGCGAAGAGGGCGTTCCACCCCTGGATGAAGTTGTGGAAAAGGTAACGTACGGGCTAGTAGACCCACCTAATACCACAAATTCCTTCGTGGTGCGGTCTCGCAATCCATTCGGGCCAACTCAATTCCATGGCGAGAGTTCTAATGCGGCCGCCCAATCAACAACACAAGAGGGCAAAGAAATGATTCAAATTCCTCGGGTTATCCATGATGCTCTGCTTGTACGAGCCGAGCATGCAAAGTTGGAGTGTGCTAACGCCAAGGTCGAAGTGGAATCGTCCTCGAAGTCCAATTAGGAAATGGTCCGCCAGATAACGGATCTGAGGGCTGTGAATGCGAGGTTGTTGCTCCACAATCCAGCAAGGGAAGAAATGTTGCTCTCCATGAGCAACATGAAGTTGACATCCAATCTCGCAATGAAGGAGGTAGAGTAGATGCAGCGTGAGGTGAGAAAAATAGCTGCAGAGTTTGGAGATGGAGGTCAACGTCGCTTCGGATTGACATCATGGCCGCGATTGGAAGAAATGTTTCACGACAATCTGCCAACAGTCCAGGGTAGTCCGAGTATTGATTGGAATGTGGATCCACGACTAGAATTTCAATTCAATACGGCACGATTTAAGTACGTGGAAGAAATTGATATGAGCACCAAATCCAAAAAACAAATCAAAACAAAATAAGCGTCTTGATCTCAGCAACAATATTTGGTCCAAGTTTGCCGATGATATTTCTTTACAATCTCTCGTGTTAGAGCATCCCCACCGCACACAACAAAGCACGCAAACTCAGGGATTGGCTRGGCCCAACTCCATATATTTCTCCCACGACACACACGGCGAAGCCAAAAAGTTGGCCGGCCACGGCCAATTGAAGAGACCGGACGGCCAAATGGGGAGTCTTGCTTGTGCTACAGTATGGGTTGATTATGTTCTTTTCATTTATTTCGAGGTACTTCTGGGACATTTATTGTTTCTCCATTCTTTGTGCGGGTGAGGTGGTGTTCTTGGAGGCCACGTTAACTTGCTTCCCGTCTCTTGAGGCGGAGTTGCGGTGGGGTGCTTGTTAAAAAAGAAGGCCCGTCTCACTCATTGGACATGCCAATTGAGGCCGGGYGGCCCCTTTTGGCCGGGTGCGTATTGGGATGCTCTTAACAAGCAGGTTACAAGATACCATCATTTGAAATGGGAAGGTTTCCTCCTTTGGTTTCCTTCTCCTAGTCTCTCTTCTGTCTTTCTCTTTCTCTTTTCTTTTCTCTCATTTGTTGTCATGGCTCCCTGTTTTTTTTGTTTGCTAGCCCTTGGGCTTGACGGTTGTTCGGTGACTCTTTTTTAATGCAAGGGTTTCTTCCTTTTGTTCAAAACCAAAAACAAGCAACACTATAGCAACGTTTGAGTTGCTTTCCAAACCAAAAAAAAAGAAATTGCAATTGGGTACGTTCCCTTTTCATTTTGTGCCCCTCCAGAAGAAAAAAAAGAGTCGTTATGGAGTAACTTAACCTAATTGTCAAGCCAGGGTCCAGGGATGACACACCACTAGAAGCACCAATTGAACTGAATTATAGCACGACATCCCCCAGATTGGCAGCTTTGATGGTCCCCAGGTAGTCCCGTCCCAGACATCCAGTCGGGAAGGAAGGGTGAGGTGAGTTAAGCTTAACTTATGATAAGCAAGCTTCGCATCCCCTCGCGTCAAAGGGTCCAATCCGTTAGGGTCCATCAAGTCCTCTCCTTTAGTTATTTATAAAGGACTATCATATCACGCCTTGTCACGCAAGACATCCAACGATACAAGGCCCGGGACCAGCAGTTCCTTCCATCACTTCCACCAATTCCAGCAGTTCTTTGTAAGAGAAAATATTCATAAATATATTGACATATCAAAACGTGCATGCATCAATACAGGGCCCGGGACCAGCAATTCCTTCCACCAACTCCAGCCGTAAGTTCCATGTAAGAGAAAATATACATAAATATTATGACAAATCAAAACCGTGCATGCATCAACACAGGGCCCGGGACTAGCAGTTCCTTCTAGCAGTTCCAGCCATAAGTTCCATGTAAGAGAAAGTATACATAAATATTATGACACATCAAAACTGTGCATGCATCGATACAAGGCCCGGGAGTAGCAGTTCCAGCAGTTCCATGTAAGAGAAAGTATACATAAATATACTGACTGACAAATCAAAACCGTGCATGCATCGATACAGGGCCCGGCCGAATGGCGAATGATATCCAATGCCCCAATATCTGGTCCCAGTGTGCCAGGACGTCAGCTCACATATCCAGGCCAGGCTTGTGCGGCATGCACCGCGGGAGGCGCGGGCAAGGTAATATCTGCAACTCCTGAGCTCTCATTCCGGCGGACGAGACAGACACCGGGCCGAGTGGGCAAGCACCCCCCCCCCCGTTTTCTCGTTCACGTGTTCACTTCGATTCAAAAGCCAGCCGCAAGCTCCGACCAGCTCGATTGATCAGGAAGCTGCTTGGCCACAGTCTCGCTAGTCCGGCCGCACCGGAATGCAAAAAAAACACTCTTGAAACATTCCGATCCTGCACAGTCGATCGAGTCGTGCTGAGAGTGCCTGCTAGTCGCGCCTGCGGGACTATCCCACTTTCCCAGGTCTTGGGGCTGCAACTAAGGTACTGGAAGGTACTGCTGGGGTTCCTGACTGTCTGATCTTTCACCGCCTGCTGGCTCGCTGATCTTGCTTTCGATCGATCCACTGATCTAGCTAAATATTGATCGAGCGATCCAGTGGAGGGAGGGAGTGCTGGATCTAGTGTGCGCGAAAGTCGTCCGTCGGTCCGTCGGTCGATCTCTCTATCGATCAGTACGTTCCAGGATAGGCCTGGGGGTGTCAATTTGATTCCTTCCATTCTCGGTAAGGTTTCCATCTCGATCGGCTACGTTTCGATCTCGAAGTGCTAAGTTGAGGTGCCGCTGGCCGCCATGGCCAGGAAGCTAGAGAACGTAGTTACGTCCTCGCGGATCCATGCGATGAGGCTAGGATTTTGATCAGTGGTCGTGGGTTTGTAAATAAAAAAATTATTTCTGCGAGGACCGATCGAGTGACCGAGTGGCCGATTTTTCGTTGAGCTAGCCGGTGCAATCTTTGTATGGTTGGTGATCATGCATGCACGGACTGAGTTTGTGAGCTCAGGTTGTGCTTAATATGATTGCTCATCAGGCTGCTTCTGGATCGGAGGAATGCATCAAACGGCTAGGTCGTTAATTTCACTGGGTTGTAAATAAATGGCATACTCATGAAAACCTCTTGTAACTTTCTGTTGTTTTGAATTAAAAATCTGCTCAGCAGTCATGTGGCTATGGTAAACGTGTGCATGTGCTCGCTTCTTACCAGGTTCTGGTCAAATAACAAGAGTCGCATGTATCTGCTGGAAAACACCCGTAAGTCTTTTCTCTTTAGTAATTTGGTAATTGATCTCTGTGCTTTTTTTGAATTTATTCTCAGGTTTGGTTCTCATGGTGAATTTTGTTAAATTGGCGGTATTTTTGCTCCCAAAATGGCAGTTTTCTGTGCCATTTTAATGAAATGTGTGCCAATTTAATGGAATGTCGTGCAATTTGTAACATATTTTGTGCCATTTCAAAGGAATGTTGTGCCATTTTACCGTAATGCTGCCAATTTAACGAAATTCACCATTCTCTCCATTTGAGAGAGAGGTTTGATATCCCATTTCTTTAGATTTCAACACGTAGTACAAGTGGAAACTTGAAATTTCCCACATATTTGCTGCCCTTCCCTGCAGGTGATTTTGTGAGGGCACATAATCTGCAAGAGCGGGATATGATTGTCCTTTATAAAGACGCAGAAGGCAGCTATGTAAGAGACACTGAAACATGTTTGTTCAAGTACTTGCTTAGTTTTATTGACAGTTTGTCTTCACGATTTTTACTCTGGTCTTCCTATTCTCATATCACAGGACTTCATTCTGCAGTTTTGGTTCAATTAGGGTTAAGTTTGATTTAGATTATTAATCACCAGATCAGCCAGAAATCAAATTTACAGAAGCCAAGGACTAATATGTGAAAAATTTGCAGGTTGTTCGAGGCGAGAAGAATGGTACAAACCCCCAAACATATGACAACCCAGGTGATATTGCTCCTGCCGATGAGGTCACAACAGCTGAAGAAGAAATTTCAAGGAGGGAACAGACTCTGGAGTTTTTAATCTGATGGGCAATTGAAGGAGAGGATCCATGGGTTTTTTTTTTGGCAAGGCTACTGGTTTTTAATTTACAATCTACTACAGGCAATGATCGGCAAGTTTTAAGTTCAAATTATTTGCAACACCTAGCTTTGGGGCACCATCTTTGAGTAACAACAACATTGATGGCAGTAGATCGAGCAATTGCTGTTAACATCCATGTTATAGAGCATGTAAATATTTGTAAGAAAAATTCGGCCTAGGAATGGTATGAGACTGTATAGGATAATTTAACAACTGAAGGTTTTTTGTGAGCTCTTGGAAGCTCTGTCAGATGTGGTCTGCTGTTTTTGGTTTGCTGGGTAGGTGAGTTTTGTCATTCTCTCTAACCATCACTTCTCTTATTCCATGCGTACTGCAAATGATGGCATTATTTGATGATAAATAATCTGCAATCAGTTGAAGACTCTGAGATTTCATTATTGAAATGAGCATGTCCTTTGTAATTATAATTCTCCACACAGGGAATGTAAATGCTACTCAAGCTTTCTTCTAAGTTATCTGCAGCATTCATTTCATGTTTGCCAACTGCTGTCTGATCAATASAATTGCACTTGAMTATGTTCASAGAGAATTGTCATYCACATCCATAGTCCTGCCTTGAGAAAGCTGTKTCCAATAACAYAGTASGCAYGTATAATCASTACCTAAAATTATCCAAACWARGGTTAGAGTATCCATCCACACATACCTTCAACCGTGGGACCTATTACCGTGGTGGGGGAAAGGTGGACTGTGGCATCCACATACCTTCAACCGTGGGACCTATTACCGTGGGGAAAAGGCGGACTACCAAGTGTTACATGGTGGGAATGTAAACTATGTAAGGGACACTTCACACTATGGCCAAAGGTCGAGAGGATGTCGATTTCCACCAATCAGATTACAAGAAACCTATAATTCAACAACCTCATTGGTGGAAACCGATGGACTCTCAAACTTTGGCCTTAGTGTGAAGTGTCCCTAAGACCTAAAAATGACATTGTCGACTGCCAAGTGTTGGATAGTGGGAATGTAAACTGTGGAGCACCTAAAAATGACATGAGCACCTAAATATTTGATGATGGGCATAAAGGGGCTTGTCCACATGGGCATGAATATTTCTAGCTTTGTGCTGCAATTTGAAGAACCTAAAAATGACAATACATTCAATAACCCTATTTTGTGCTTTCTATGTCAAAACACATCTCCACTTTCACATTTACCCAATAAATAAATGAAAAATACCTTTTTTGCATCCATCACAGTTGATTTTTGTCATCCAAAGGACTCAAAACGTCTTTGTCGTCCTTTAAGGGTTAAATTAGGTTGTTCTTTTGTTTGTTATAGTAAAGATTTCTGGAAGTGTGCGACCCCTGGTCGTGTTCTTGGTATAGTTGGAAAGCCCCTTGCAAGGATGTGTGCACAAATTTTGTTTCATGGTGTTTGGATCTCACAGTGTGAAAATTATCAAAATTTGAAGTTTTTATGAATTAAAAAAACAGAAAATGATTTTTATATTTATGTTGGTTGTGGCAACAGTACAAGGCATATGCTAGTTGTTTTTATATAAAATCATTTGAATAAGGTTTTGGAAATGGTTCCTACTATTGGCAAGTATGATTCAGTGCCTAAAATAATTTGAATAAGAAATTGAGTATTGTTCCTATAATCATGTGATTAACGCTTTGTATATTGTTCTTACTATTGAGCATGGCAGCTAACTACTAGATGCCCAAAGCACCAAAATCTAGTGTTGAAAATACTTTGAACTAAAATAATACCTTACCACATTATTGTTTTCAAATATTTACATTTTTGAAAAATTCTTTTTGAGTCTAGTTTTAGCATTGATAATCCAATTTCAAAAATGAATGATTATGATTTTTCTATTCAAGATTTTGTGCAAGGATCTCTATTGCAAATCTTGACTTTTTAAGTGTTGAGGGC
Organism: Pleurozium schreberi; assembly: GCA_006891605.1. Classification (NCBI taxonomy): domain Eukaryota; kingdom Viridiplantae; phylum Streptophyta; class Bryopsida; order Hypnales; family Hylocomiaceae; genus Pleurozium; species Pleurozium schreberi. The sequence goes on from VACF01002187.1 coordinate 54,686, forward strand.
TCTTGGAAATGAGCTTCAAGTGCACTAGATCTTGGAGGAAAACTAATTACATTAAAAATTCATTTCAAAAAATTGTAGAGTAGATTTTGAGAAGCCAAAAATTGATTGGGGTCATGCAGTTTAGGCCCTTCAACCTCTTATTTTTTTGGTGACCAAGTTTTTTAAATTTGACTTGTGAAAAATTGATTAAATGACTTTAAAACACTTTTATAGTTTTTAATACCCTCATGATTAAGCATTTCAATCTTTCAATCCATGAAGGAGTTTTTGGTGTGATCTTTTACTATGTGCTCTTTAGCATGTCTAGTTTCAATTTGTATGGTTATAATTTTTTTTAAATCAATAAGATTTATCAAAATGTTGTCTTTTTATTCAATGCACAACAAATTCTAAGGAGCTCAAAAAATACCCTGGCATGGGCATTCAGGAATTAATAGGGGATCCTAAATTCTTTTTGAATGCAATTTTTGGGCATCTATTTAATAAAACATGAGTTTTTTGAAATGCGGAGTATAGGTGTATTTGAAATTGACCCTAGGTTCTCATGAATAAAGTTTGTAAATTATAGACAAAAAATTATGGGGAGTAATTTTAGAAACAAGTTACAATTACCTTATGCAAATTTTATTTTTATTTTTTTGGAAGATCACTATATTGACAGCTTGTACAATGAAGAAATCCCTAATTAGTCCATTCAAGATGATGTTTTTTAAGCAAAAGCTTCATCCTATCATTGTCAAATGATTATTATTTTTCGAGACATAATTTAGATTTTGTCACCTTAAATATTTTGCAAAGTCTTTAGTTTTTTTGTTGGTATTCTTGCTCCGTTTCATGATGGGGATCAATAGTTGTGATATGTGTGTTAAATTTCTGAAATTTTTTCGACATATTTTCAAACTAGAGTACTACAAGATCCTACGTTTACATGTATCAAAAAATGATTTTTTTCAAAAATTTGGTACTTGTACTAGAAATGGCACTTTTGAAGCATTTTTGGTGAGAACTTAGTCAAGGAACTTTAGGGGTTAAGCTTCTCTGCCCTTTGGGCTGCTCAAATTATTGTAAGATCAAAATCAAGTAAGGAAATGGTGAAGTTTTGTTCAATTTAATTGCATTGCATTTTGAGTAACTTAGCCAATGACAAGTACAACTTTGGACAAGCCTAATGCACTCCCACTTTTTCTTGTGCGGTACATTTTACAACACATGTACTCCCTACATGTCAAAATAAATCTGGGGATTCTTAGAAATGGCTAGACTAATGCATGAGTTGTTCATATTTTCAACGGATTGCGGAGATATTGTAGCTTCTACTAAATCCACTAGGTGTGAAAGTATGGAAGTCAAAAGTGAAGCGGCACATATTGAAAACAAGAGGCTAAAGCGACAAATTTTTCTCTTTTTTTGAAATTTCTTGAGTGGTATTAATTTTGATCATTCTTCAAGGCAGTCTCTGACGTTCATCGATGTCCTCTGTATTCAATTCCAACAATGTTTTGTGATTCAACTCCAATAAATTCTCAACAAGAGATTAGTCAATAGTAGTTTTGTATAGTTTTGGGTTGAATCAATTTTCACCTTTGGTTGGTTAGCACTACAAGAGAAAGGGGTGTTTTAAGTATAGTCCTAGTAGTATAGTCTTTTAAGTAATGACCTTTAAGTAAGGATTTAACTAAAATATTACTAAAAAGACGGGTTTTTCAATAAAATTTTACTAAAAACCTTACTTAAAGGTCATTACTTAAAAGACTATACTACTAGGACTATACTTAAAATACCCCTTTCTCTTGTAGTGTAGAAGTTGTGTTTCTATTCACTAGGGAATCAAATTGTTGTATAGTCTTTGGAGTGTGACATCTGCATATTCTTTTGCTTTAAGGTGTTTGAACTAGCTTCAATTGTTGTCCATCAAGTTGTGGAGAGCCAATTTCAAATTTAATTTGAGACAAATACATTTGGAAACCTTGAGTTTATTTCGAGACTCAAGGAGTACACCACAATAATTTTTGGGACTCCAACAAGCAAGTCTAAAGTTGTGCCTGTCATAGGCTGAATGACCTTCGATACTCCACCTTCATATTTGAGGGCCAGGATGGACTGGCCCCTCACTCGGCCACTCCAAGCAATTCCAGGGGTGCAAGTAAAATGAAAGGCCCCTTATTTTGGGCCAAATTAATTTACCAAGGACATCTTCCCTAACTAATCTGAGGCCTCTGACTGCAAATATGGCAGAGCAACAAACTGGGCCCACAAACTGGCCCCGCAGGCTAGATTTATCGCTGGGAAAAACGTAGGAATGTTTTATTTTTTGCACAACTTTTTTTTTGCAATTTCTGAATTTATATTTGCAATTAGCTATACTGAAAAGAGAAATGAGGTTGCCTTATCCCCAAGAAAGTTACTCCACATGCCACCGAAGTCAACAAATATTGCTGCAAATACTTCCATTCGTACACATGGTGGTTAATGAGTTTCAACTACTCCATTACCTAATTGAAAAGTAGCGCAGTCTTGTACAGTAACAATAAATATTTATATAGTGTGGAATGTTGAGAAATTAGTGAGGGTCAACCTAATTTCACTATTTAGTGTAGGAGGGCTAGAGAACATATCGTAGTGACGGCTCAATATAGGGGGCTTTTATTTGCTTTTATCCCAAACATTACCCTGTGGGCCCCAGTTTGTAGGCATGATCTATTGATCTGCGCAAATATGATGTCAGAATTTGAAAATTATAAGGTAGATCCACCCATTACCAACCAGTGTCCCATAGATTGATTTATTTCCAACCAATGCTAGAATGGGTTTTTTTAGTCTTTTCAAGGTTGGGACTAAAAGTTCATGATACATGTTCCAAAGTAGTGCAAAAAAAGTAGGAAGTAGTGAGTGGAAAAGAAGTTTTTTGAATGATCGAAATTGGAAGAGTCTAGAGATCAACTATAGGTCCAGAGCACTTTTTGCCTTTCAAAATTTTTAGTAATTTCAATTCATGCGATAAAATTACCAAAGTTTTTGCAATCCTCATCATTTTTATCAACACACCTCTAAAAATAATTACCTTGCATTGCATTCCATTGCTTCAAATTCATCCAAATTCCTTATTTGGTTGGTTATAGGTGGTTCTACCTTATCATGCGTGGAAAACAAAGAATTTCAGAGTTTTCCCGAGTGGCCGAGCGAGGGGGGTCAGTTCACCCCGGCCCGTATTTGTGGCCCRTCACAACTCCATTTGTGGGTCAGCGTTGGGTGGAACGGCGTGGAAGCTCTTACCGACCGAACTCTGTGCCGGACCTCCCGCCATGTTAACGGTCGGTAGAACAGAATCATCGGTAACTTAGAATCCGCAGCTTCTAAAGGAAGTCTGCACCTCCCAAACATGTCTGCAAAGCTCTGTAGCGGGCGGGAGTCGGGGTGGTTTGAGTGGGTTTCCTTCAAATTGATGCATTTTCTGTTTCAGGTAGCGCCTTTGACTGATTGATTCAATTGCTACAAGTGATTGCAACGCCTCTGGCAACGACGTACTCATTTTAGCAGTTGCTACTTGATCTCCGGGAGAATCAAGTTACTTCTTTACTGGTTGTTGGAAACTGACAATTTCTAGGTGCATGGGTGAACTGAATTGAAGCTCCTCTGTTCCATGATTTTCAAGGGATCGCCATTCACCGTTTACAATACCGATATGACCTTTGCTTTGAGTGTGTCTGGCAGCCAACAGAGTTTCTTGCATTTTCAGTGGGCAGATCCGGAAGCGGCTGACTTGACCTAATTTTCCTGGAGTTACACAAATGGCTGGGTTGGAAGCGGTGGCAGAGGGAGGGAATCCAGCACATTGTTTGCCAGCGGAAGAGGACAAATTTGGAGGCGTCGTTGTAGATGTTCTCAGCTTGTCTCCAACAGATGCCCCCGCTTTCGTTGATTCTCTGCATCTTTCTCTGAAGCTTTGGAGGAGCCAGGTAAAGAGATAACGGTAGACGTGAATGGACAATCGTGTGAGTCTGTATCTTTCAGTTTTGTGCACGGCTTTATGCCTCCCGGGAAATGGGACACATCTTTACCGACATTTTGTGAGTTCAAATTGGAGTTTAATTGATTTCTTTGTCTCATTCTCTGGCAGAAAAAAAAGGGTGTGTGGTTGAAGCTACCGGCTGAGTACAGTCTTTTCGTGCATCCAGCAATCCAGGTGACTCTCAACTTGTTTTGTGGATATGGTAGAGGATTCTAATTGCGCGACTTTAAGTATTTTAACTTTCATACAGGAGCGTGAATTTTGGGAGATCGGTTTAGAGCTGTGGATGTATCACTGTGGCACAAGAGCGGAAGTTGTTGAGATCAAATGTTTATCACTATGTACATTTTTTTTTTATGCAATTTTTTAAGTAGAAGGTTGTTGGTCACCATACGTGAAAGTAGAAAACTCCATTTCCATTAGTGGCCAAGTCGTGATTATAACCAAACTTGCTAATTGAAGGCCAACCAGGTGCATGAATCGATGAGTTGTTGTCGTTAACAAGGGTTGGAGACGGGATCAGGGCCTTAACGGTTTTAGATCTTCATCCTGGTGGTTGTGCTATTGCAAGAGCAAACCACGTTATACTTCAGCCCTAAGTTTTCTGTGTAGGTCATGAATCTGTCCATGCTGCGGGAAATTCTTTGAAATGATTTAGTCCCACCGTCAAGAGTTACGCTTGATAATGTTGTGTGTGCTCTATTTTCTGCTGATTAAGTTTGCCTTTTACTGTTGCCGTGATATTCAGGCAATCTCACACAGCGCCTTTCGGGAAGTCAGACGTGTTCTTCTTGTGTGTACTCCGCCCACTGTCATCCACGATCAAAGTGCAAGAGTCAGAACTGACCGACGCCAAGGTACTTCAATCTTCGAATTTGCCATCTGTTTATTTGACAATCCTTATCATGCGAAGTGTTGTAGTTTCTGTGCATGTTTCAATAACATGGCGTATGTTGAGGGTGTGATTCAGTGGTTGCCTTTGGCGGAATTCCAAGCACAGCAGTACCTGAGTGAAAGAAAAATGCTGAAAAGGATGCTGGACGTAAGCCTTGAATCCACAAAATCTAGCCGAGGATTCAGGTTGGAAAATGTGCAGTCAGGCACACCGAGAGGACCCCAGTACTTCTACAACAACTGCAGCGCCTGACCGACCCTGTCTGTATTACGGACTGGGCATCTCGTTACGCACCGCACGAATCCATTTTGCAGGTCAGAAGTACAGAAGTTGCAAATCTGGCAATGGGCAGTCAGTCAATTTGTGAGGAAGGAAGAAGTTTGTGAAGGGGATCCTATTGTGATGTGTGATGAAGCAGACACTTGGCATGCGATTAACTCGTGTGTTCCTGTGTTGCAGTTCTTGTCAAATTGTGACTGTTAAAATCATGAACCCCAAAACCCTAAACCGAAACTAAACCTGTCATGGGACCTGATCATTTCTCCTATCAACTCGTTAGGTCCCAGGGTAACACAAACTGGTTTCCGCAGTCTCAAAAAACAGGAAATAACAGGAATGGAGAGTGAGATGACGAATTCATTTCATAGAGAATGAATTTGAGCAATCAGATCTGGAAAACACAATTGCTTGCAATAGTTATTTGCTTTTATACACGGGTATGTCTGCCAATCTCCGTAGAATACGTGGAAAGAATTGTAGAAGATGTGTTCCTTTTGCACTTTGAACAACGTTTTTTTTTTGTGGGGGGGAAGGAAACCTAAAATGGCACAAGTATAGGTCCTTTTTGGAAAGGTAGTTGTAAAGAAATGTGACATGATATTGTACAGAGCAATGCTTTTAGTACTTTTGAGGCATCAATATGCTTTTTTTGAGTCTTTTTTTCATTTCTTGTTGTTGAGACATTGGCTTCAACTACCCCCATGTAAGTGTTGATTACCAGTAGTCATGAAAGAAGCATARCTAAACTTATGTCAATTTTCAGTAAGAGATTTTCTATATGCCCATGTCAAGTGTTTCTTGTATTAAGTGTGTATTGTTGCACATTGAATTTGTATTTGTTARAGGTGGTTGCTTTGTATGGAATCATGAAAGCAATGTCTAAAGAATCTAGAGGTCTTGAACTTGGTGAATCTTTTATGAGGATGCAAGTGTTCTAGGTTTGTATTTGTGCATTTGTCATAYGTCAATGTCAACAATGTTGTTGTACAGTGGGGTACCAATCAAAATGTCGTTTTCGAATTCGCAGTGAGAAAAATTTCAGTACTACCAACTTTGAAAGCCTCAACATGCTCTTTATGATAACAACATTCATGCCAAATTTCAAGGTCAAAAAATTTATACAAAAAAAAATATTTACAATCTACCAWTGTGTGTAGTTGTGAGATACCTTTTATAATTAAAGACATTGAAATTGTTGAAGTATGTTAGACAATCATGCTTCTAGAATGTAGATTGAAATTCTCCTCATTCTATCACCCATCCTTCAATGTGGTACAAATGAATTACTTCATTTTGGCTTCTCTATCCTCAATAATCCCCACATCTACTAGAGATTTTGTCTATATTCTTGCATTGATYGAAACAACTTTAGGACCTAAAGGGATTATACATTGATGTGGTTGGCCATATATGCATGACCTAGTCAATTGTCTACAACCCTCAATTTTAAATGGCAAAGAGTTTAGTTTTGTCACTTAATGCATTCTTTACTCTAAAATTGACTATGAAATTCAATATATTGTTAAATTCTAATCTCAGTAGATTCCATTTGTACACCCAATGCAAAGATCTCTCTACGGTATTGTATATCTCCCAAAATTGATACTCAATATAATAAATTGCATATCTTCTCTCAACATTCATATTTTGATTCAATTTTGGATCAAAAGTGGCTTTCTAAAAACTACTTCAACCACCTGAAAACCCGTATTGTCCCCTTGGTGGACAAAATGGGTTTTGGATAGGTCTCAATTTTTATTGTGATTTTTAGGAACATTTTGTTGAAGATATGAAAATGCAATAGCTTTCTAAAAATAAGATTTTCATTTCAATCAATGTTGAGAGCAAAAGTTATGCCACCCTAAGCCCTAAACCAAGTTTGGTAGGTAGCCCAAAAAAATTCTCAAAAAGTCATAATAAAACTTTCAAATTTTGTTTTTTCTTGGAAAGTATTTTTGTCTACGTAGAAAAATTTGATTCAATCTATTTGGATTAGTGATGAGAAAGCTATGGACGTTTTTTTTTTTTTTTTTTTTAATCCTGCGTGGCACTACTAGTGCCATGTCAAATTCTCAATATATATATAATGAAAAACAAAATAAAAATAAAAATAAAAAATAAAAAGAATAAAAATTCTGTAATGTCACAAGGCCATGTGGCTTATATGTTTTGACAGCCTTTCGGAAAGCTCATATTTCTCCTAATGAACTTGTAGAATTCATTTTTGAATGCAATTTTCACATTTTTTCAAAAAGAAATTCAACAAGGTTTAGTTAGCTTGCTAGAACAATTTGACCGTTGGGATTAGTGATTTCCAATTCCATGTTAGAGCTATTAACAACCTAGTTTTTCTTTCAATCTCATACCTACTTCTATTCAACAACTTTTCAAAGAATGAAAATCAAGTTTTTTTGTTTTTATTTTTTATTTTTCTTCCCAATCTTTCAAATCAATTTTTCAGCATAAAAATTTTGAGTTTAAAATGAGTAGTGCAAAAGCTCTAAGCTAAGAAGATTCAACGCCGTAAAAATCTAGTCACGTAAAGATGAGTCCAAACCTCTGCGAGCGCCGTGGTTCAAACCTGTGAATGTAATGCTTCAAGACATGTATATTCAAACATCTAATAAGAAACAAGTTACAAAACGTACTCAGTGAGATGATCGAGAGCCGACACCATCAAGTCCTGAAACCGCAAGGGTAGGCTGGAAATGGCAAAAGGGGAGGAGATGCGCTGCACTGTGGCGACAGGCTCCCAATCTTCCTCCGTCACAAGTTCGGACGTGGCAGTGTGCATGAGAGAGCAGATGCGCAGCACAAATATCCTTGTGACCTCCGTCCTCAACGCCAACAGCATTTGCGCTGCCAGTTTCAACAGAACAGATCTCAAGCAAACATCAGGCCTTGTACAAACACAGAATATCAATCAATGCTTACATCCATGTTCGAGAGCCCATAAAATAAAATAAAAAACATGAGAGAAAGTCGGTATTTAATCCGTAAGTAGCCAATCTAAAACAGCAAGTCCACTTTGAAAGCTAAGAGTCAATTATAGTAAATTTTCAAAACATATATCTACCATTCAAAAAGGCAGGGTATGCTTTCTTCTTTCTGTTGGCACAAACTTTGTTGCTTTCCTTGAAGCTTAATAAATGACTCATTTCAGCTACTATGGGTATGGATGCAAAACTATTATTGGCCATGTGAGCAATAAGAAGTTAAAAGAGCAAAAATTGGGAGGAAAAGTCCAATAATTCTTGAGATTAACCTGCCAGTCTGTCTGTTCCAATATGACAGTAGTAAAGAAATGCATACCTGCGCTGCTTGGAGAAGCGTCATTCGATTGAAGAGCAACACAGGCTTTGGATACTTCAGCAACTGCATCCCGCATGTATGGACGAAGTACATTCGCTTCTGCAAGTTGTAAAAAAGCAGCCTGAACCTGCAAAAGCCACCACGAATGTATCCATTAAACCACCTCTTCACCCTAATGTTTCAAACAAACATCATAAGAGGAGAATCTACATCATAAGAGGAGAATTTTTTCTTTGATATAGGCCCTCAAAAAGACGTTCCTATGCTTTTTCCTAAACAGTTTTAATATTCCAAACAAAGGCTTTTATTATTCTTCTCAAGRGTGATACTAATTCCAATCAACAGTGACACCGTCTTACTTCCATGACAGACAGTAACAAGCTTTTCTTTAGGTAAAACTTAACACAACGACTCCTATGAACATGTTCAAATGAGGGACACAATTCCGGTCGAAGATCTCGCATAATCCTCCTCTATCTTGTAAGTAATATATATGAAATTTGAATCACACTAAGTAAATACTGCAACAGCTAAAAGCCCTTACTTTGGCTTCGTAAAGAGAAATGATGCAATGCACCATCGTCTCCACCTCCTCCAAAGTATGTGAAGTACTTGTTGCTCTCTCTGATCCTTCACGAGGAAGTGAACTAGCACTACTCCTGGACAAGCTCCTTCCCACTGCACTTGCTCCCTAAAAATTCCATCCCATTCAAAAAACGTCAGTTGGAGATAAACTTTCCAACCTTCGATTCTTTGGGAGGTTCCTGTGAAGAAAAAAAACATTAATTTTTTACATAAATAAATCAGAGAAAAACGGGAAGTTGTAACAATCATACCGCAGCAAATTTCCCAGTGAAAATGGAGAGTGCGAGACCCCASAGCTGTGGCACGTGCTGCACGACCACCATAGTAAGCCTTCGAATAAAACGTCCCAGAAGAGCATCTGACTCGTTGCTTGAGGTGTCGCTGAGAGTGGGTTCTTTGCCCTCTTTCTCATGCTCTCCAAGCAGTAATGAGAAATCCACCGACTGGAAAAGAAGAAGGATTAATAACAAAACCCCAAGCCCATAATAAAGGTCTCTCTCAATTCACATCTATGCTATGACGAGACTTATTGTTTTTTTATGTATATCATTGCTATGATATTTTTTTTCTATCAGTCTGATTTGCAAGGGCACATCCATGTACAATTCAGTGCTTTTGGGTGTGTTTTTTTAAGGTCGGTTTTCTTTTTTAGTTTATCCTTTAAGCATGGAATTTGTACTTTCATTTCTTTAAATAAACAACCGCAATCCAGTCTCTTCCATTCTACTTTCATTCCTATGCATGCACTTCCGGAAGGGAGCATGCGCTTTCAATAACGTCCAAGCTCAAGCTACACCACTTGAACTAATTGGTGTCATTTGTTAAATATAATGATGAAGTGCAAGGGGTCACTCACACGAAGGAATGTTAAAAGGAATGTTAAATAAAAGAAGTCTGTGCCTTTGAATGCTTACATCTTAATTATGAGGATGGATACATGACTAGTTCGTCACTTCTAGAGCTTGAAATTAAATGAAATGACAAACTCTACGTTTAAATAAAACATCAGCGTTGCTCACCAAAAACTAACAAAAGAAATAAGGGAATATGGGATGGAGTCGTACAGCCTTGTTGGATTGAACTTGCAGCTTTTTCCACCTCGCGTCTGATAAAACACGGTCCCGGACTCGACCATTGAAGGCGTCCATGCGAGCGTCATGCTCCAGACTGCATCCTTCAATGAGTCCACGTATCTTCCGGTCCTGTAATAGATAGACTCTCAACATTAGAATTAGCTTAAATCTGTAAAACATGGACAACTGCATAATTAATAAATACTGTCAATACGACATCTGTCAAAGCCAGACAGTAAAGTATAAGTCCTGGACCCAGGTCTGGAAAGYGAGGAGTCAATTCACTATCCATGATTCTGAAGAAGATTCTGTTTTAAGTCTTTTAATATGCAAAAAAATTACTAGAGTGTACTTGATCTCCAAAAAGGACAGAAGAGCCCTCTATGGGTTGAAGTACTTAATCGTATTTTTCTTGGGTCTACAAGACACATTTGGCATTCATTATAAGAACAAGTAACATGTTTTTATTCTGTGATAACTTTATTTTGTGATGGTACTCATGCTGTAACTCAATTATCGTGCATAAACTCAAAAAAATTACATAACCCTAAATGTACAGCAGTCCTTTAGAGGTTAAGTAAGAAACAAGAGCAGGACACGAAATGAAACTGCTGGAATGAGAATTGTACCTGTACAGTAAGGTAATGCCAAACTGGGTCACATTCTGGTTCCAGCTCCCCCAACAGCCGTATTGTAGTCTCCAACTGACAACAAAAACTTTTAGGCTCAATATGGAGCTTACAAATATAATCTCATAAAATGCAACCCAAACCTTAGAATAACTAATCGTCAAAATATCAATCATAATCCATCTAAAGATGAATATTGCAATCACGAAAACACGCTATCTATTAAGCTTAGATCAACGTCTATATGTAAGAAATACGCAAAGTCACATTTATTGTACGTGGAAGTATCGAAAAATGGCTCGGAATGCATTAACCCTTTAACGATCAAAAATCTTATGTTGTTTTCAAGTTTTTATTTATACAGTTCATATAAGAAGTTCATGTATAACTTTCTGAAGTCATTTGAACCAACACATGCAATGTTGTAGACTAAGTTTTAGCGATATAAATTTTGCCCCCATTTAAATTATATACTTTCCACTGTATGATAAATCAAAATGGTCATCTTCAACTCGAGAACCCTTGGTCTGTGAAGAATTAAAAGTAGTAATATGTCCCTCACCTGTGCAACTTCAATATGTGGGTCTTCCATTGACTTGTACAACACAGTTACATCTCCTCTGAAAAGAGAATGAGCCACGACTGGGAACTCTCTTGCCGAAAGCTAAAGAATCGCAAAAGAGTAATGCCCAGAGAGAAAAAGGGAACCATGAGTACTAGATCTATTGAGTAAAAATAACTGCACCAAATGGTGACTGCTTTCTAAAACTGACCCCTGCGGATTCTTGCATGAAATGTGCAGCTCAGCGGTCCGGTTTTGGGTACACCCGTTTTCCAGGTGTTTATTTGGAAATTCACAGTTTATTTCTTTCTACGGTGTCCAAGACATGCATGTTAAGCAATTCGAGAATTCATTTCTTTTCGCTCAGAACAAGGCCTGACAAAAAAATTTAGATACTTTGATGACAGGAATCATGCTATGCGTATGTGGATGATTTTAGGTGTAGTTATCTAATAACGAACCCTTGCAACATGAATGAGGACTGTTTCTTCATTTGGCTACCAAAAGCAGAGGTCGCATACTTAGTAAGTAGGTGCCACCTTGCTTTTGGTGGCCACAAAAAGAAAAAAGATGCTACAAACGAAGCAATGCTACAAACTTGTGATAATGAAATCGCTGTATAGTCAAAACTTCGAACAATTGTTGGTGTGGCAACATACCCAAGTCCCAGGGGATCGATGAAATCATCGCCGCGTGCAACTGCAGGATCCACAATTGATCTGGTCCTCTGCAATTGCACAGTAGCAGATGCGCCTCTCGTCTCTCGAAGCTCCCGCACTCGTCTTTCCAGCTGATGCAAAAACATAACCATCTTAGAGTCACCACCCAGTCACCTCACACAGACCACCAAAACTGTGAAAAGAATACCTCAAAGGTTCGGTCCCTGAGTTCCATTCAGTTCCCAACTAGTTGACCACTGATGTGTCTAAAGAGTCCGTGCCAGAAAAGAATCTCTTGTCATATAATGTAAAGTCTCCGTTCCCCGTACAGCAAGCAAAGGAGAAGTTCCATAACTTCGAGCATTTCACTACAACAATGCGCCATCTACAATTTTGCACATATGTTTTGTCTGAAGGAATCAATTGCAAGATCTTAAATGCAATCTCTCTCACACACACTGAAACCCTAATTTGCAAAACAGGTAGCAAGCCACTGACCTCCGTTTTGTACCCCGGTTTCCACGTCGCCGGCTCCTCCTCCTCGTCCTCCTCCTCCCACTCTTCTTCTTCCGCCATCTCCCGTCTCGCCTTCACTTTCCCTACACTTCCTGTCTCTCTCCGTCGCCCAAAGCTCTCATCTTCCGAGGAAATACTCAGCATCTCCACTTCCTCATCGTCGTCCTCCTCTTCCACAGSCGGCCTCTGCGGCGGCGCTCTCTTGGGCGGCATCGGCCCCGGCGGGAGTCGCTTCGGAGGAGGTTGCTGAGTAGGTGGTGGCGGTGGTTTGGAAGGGGGTGGAGGGGCTCGACTCGGGGGAGGCGCTTTGGCAGGAGGTGGAGGTTTGGTCGGCATGGTGGACTTGACAACAGGCAGATGGGCAGCTCGCAAGGGAGAYTTCACGAAAGGAATGTGAGCGCCTCGCAAGGGGGACTTGGAGCCCAGAGGCTGGTGAGCGGCGGCTTCGCGCGCGGCTTGGTCGGCGAGAGCGCGCTGTAGAAGCTCCTCCTCCTCGTCGTCTTCGTCATGTCGGGTTGCCATGGCTGTGTTCTAGTGGCAAATTATTATTCCTTGTGGGACAGGAAATGCGCGKGGTTAGATAGTGGAAAGACCTGATCTTAGGGAAAGATGATGACCGCGTCTAATGTTTCGCAGAGGTAACTACGCTAGACTGCGTGTACTCTCTGAAATTAGGGTGTGATTCGCAACGGAACTTGGGTCCAGGTGCTAGACCTAATCTTAGTGAATGGGCAATGAAGATGATGACCGCATCTCCTGTTTCGCAGAGGTTTCTTCACTAGACTGTGTGGCATTGGGGAGTCCGAGAGGTTGTTAGGGATTAGTAGTACTCTTCGGAGATGGCGTACATTGYACTGTGTGGGCTTCAAAATAAGGTGCATGCCCTGCCTKGCATTGAAGCTTCGGAATGTAACKAATGATCTCCTCAATCCATCACCTTGRAAATAGGTCAACGCAACATGGACCTTGCTCTAGTACAGCAAAATCACACAATAGACATCGACTAGCTAGAACACAGAATTGAACACACAGCTCCTCCACAGCAAACATCTGGAACCCAACAAACCACRAACACAAACTCCACGACAAAACAAAAACTCTAAATCCGAGCTCCCGTAGTAGCTCCTCGACACCGATCACCACGTCTTGCAACCCAACTCGAAAGAGTAACGCAAAACAAACCCCTTTCTCGATCACTCCAAACACACGAAACTCGCTGCGATCGTTCTCGAAGACAGTGCATCAAATACAAACTCTTCTCAGATAGAGACTCTTCTCAAACACAGACTCTTCTCCATCAAAGTTTAGCAACTCACAAAAAAATTCCGAGCCAAGGAGACCTCTTCTCCCTCCAAGCGCCGGCACCGCCTTCATCATCATCCAAGCAGGCGTCGAAACCTCCCCATCATCCCTGATTGCGCCAGAAACTTGCAAGCTAGCTCCGATCTCAGACACAAAACTAGTCGAAATAGAAAAGTAGTGAAGTCTGCCTCACCCTTCCGTCGTCTGTCACCCACTCAAACTCTGTTTTCCAACTGGGTGCCAAACTGCCAAAGCTTGCGGTTTGGGGAAGGCTTTGCGGTGAGATTGCCCGGTGGCAGCAATCATGGAGGCAGTGGCAGAGATCCAGAGGGAGAATAATAATGAGGGAGTATAAAAGCTTAAGCATAAACTTACAGGAAGTTAAGGAGGAATGATCGACGAAGAAGGAAGAACTTAAGAGCAGGCACTCACGGCAAGGAATGAAGTTTTTCTGTCAAGGAGGTGCACTTCAGTTCGTTGTGGGAGACGGGAGTTGTCATTGTGGGCGTCTGTCGCAGGGGGGGCAGAGCGTTAACCCTTAAAGGACGTGATCCATTGTGAAATGGTCAAACTTCATATCTAAGCTAAATTCACCCTTGAAAACTATGTTCAAACGATAATCTTGTATTTTTGTTACTTGAAACTCTGAATTCCATATCACTTCAAGAAATTTCAATTGATTTTGTGAGAAATTGTAATTGTTATCATTTTTGTTGCAAAAATTGAACATAAATGAGCAAAAATAACAAAAACTACCCAAATTATTTGAAATTTTTTCGAAAGGTGCAACTAGCATTGACAATTTCTATGAAAAATTTTCAATTGCTTATTTTATTTTTGACACCCAAAACAACCACAACAAAGACCTTGAAGTCAAATTAAATTATTAAACCATATTCATCATTTTACTTAATTGATGTTCAAATTTTTTATATTTTTTGCTATTGCACAAATGCATTTTCTACTTATATAGTATTTTTTTCAATAATGTTGATGGAAAAATCAAATTATTGTGAATTTTTAAGGCTAAAGGTTGAAATAAAATTATATAAATTATAATATATTTTAGAATAATATATAATGTTTACCATAAATGAATGTTAGAATGAGAAACATAATTTTAGAGTTTAAAAGTAGAATTCATGTCAAGAAAATAAAATTTGAATGAAAAACACACCATATTGTGTTATTTGGATTCTAATACATGGAGCTTTCAATTGCAATAACTCTTTCAATTTGACATTTTTCAAAACTTTGAAATGGAGTAAAAACAGAACTTTCTAGGCTTTATTTTCTTAGTCAAAATCAAATTTCGAAGATAATTATTTTGAAAATTGCAATGGAAGTTGACCAAGGCACATCCACTTTTGGGATGCCCAAACCTTAAAGGGTTAAATCGTGCCAACGAATTGGGCCTCGCAGGGTAATGTTTGAGGGTAAAAGTAAATAAAAGCCCCCTATATTGAGTCGTCACTAGGGTATGTTCCCTAAACTAACCAAGCTAATTTGGGGGTCTCTGATTGCAAATCTGAATTCAGAAATTGCAAAAAAGAATTGCAAAAAATAAAACATTCCTTTGTTCTCCCTAGCGGTAAATCTAGCCTGCGGGGCCCAATTCGTTGGCACGATTTAATGCTCTGCGGTGCTTGCTGCTCAATTCGTTCCCGGGTGGACTCCGTAGGGAACGAGGGAAAACTCTCTTCTAGGTGGCCTAACGCCTCTGCGCCAGTGTTTTTTAGGCAATTTGTTGTCAATTTGCACCAAAATAATGGACCCTGCACCAGCCCTTTACAACACAGGTAGCAAAATCTTAGATGAAATCGCCAAAAAACTCCAAGCTTAAAACAAAGTTGGATGAAATCGTCAAATTGTGGATGAAAATATGATTTTGAATACAATATCATGTGATATCATATGTTAATGTGATATTTTCTATCCAAAATGTGGATGAATATTGAAATTTTTAGCACCACTATAACCTATGATATTGCCACTCTTGCACTTCATGAAAAATGAGAAAGAAAACACCCTGCTCTGTTCTAATTTGTGCTAGGTTAACAGTGTGTGAGACTGACACTAATTTTTCGGAGTCATACTATTTTGAATTAATGTTGGTTGAAAATATACYACAGGTGCTGTACCAATTTTTTACACACACAAAAACTTTAGTGACACTCATTTCCTGCACACTAGTCGCGAATTTCCTCCGTTTGGTAGTAGGACAAATTAATTTAGTGTTGGAACCTTGTTTTTTTTTGACATATTGCACCTTTTTCACTGTGTTTTGTACAAGTATAGTTTTAACCTCCATTTTTGCCAAATTGGTAATAAAAAGAAAAGAGATTTAAGTAGTAAGTTACTTCGGATGGATGAGCCAATACTTGTACCAAAAATTACCTTAAAACCAAGGTCTCTACCAGTTGTTGTTTTTTGTTCTTTTTTGAAACATACGTACGACCTATGAGGGCTCTCCCAGTTTTCATCATCTAGACGGAATATGCTTGAACTTAGCAGGTTATTTCCCCAGAGTGATGTAACTTCTTATTATTCTCATACATGTTTATTCCTTTCACGGGAAGCGAGCTTGCAGAGCAGGGCTCCAGCCCAGGCAGTTCGTGTAAGTTAAGGGGAAGGAAGGTTTGGTTATCAACACTATATTATTTATTGTACCGGTACGAATTGAAGAAGCGGGCGTAACAGTAACTTCATTTCTTTTGTTGATCATCTACAGTAAGTTAGACATCTACACTAAATAGTGAAATTAGCAGCATTGGAGCTGCTCTAAGTTACGGCAAACCTTAGAAGAGAAGCCATCACGTAATTATCACTTAATTACAGTAGAGCATTCCTACTGTAATCATACTCTATTGGTAGAGTAGGACCAAGGCATAAGAGCATGTCCACCAAGGACTTCCCTATCCCCAAACCGGATGTTTTTCATCTGGATAGGGAAGATTGGAAGAACTCCTCCCCAAATTACATCCAGTATCTCCAAATTTTGGGGATGGGGGCCTCTCAATTCCCTTAATTGGATGGGGATATGGAATTGGGAAATGGTAAACCCTATTCTTGAATTTACTATTGTTGCATAATGTGTGCTTCCATGATTTGGCATTGGACTATTACTTTGGCCTTGTTACTATATTTACAAGTGCATCTTGACTTCACCTTGCCTAGATTTAGTATAAAGTATTGATTTAGGGAAGCATGGGTGGGAAGCGGCTTCTCCATCCCTATATTTTTCAATGAAGACAAGGGATAGGGAAGAGGTTGGTGGGGATGCTCTAACTCAACTCCAAAGGTTGGCCTCAAGAAAGGGATTAGGATACTCTCAATACTGTACCGGATACCTAGAGAGTGGATCTCAACCAAAAGGTTTGCTTGCTCAAAAGGAAAAAGGGGAGGAGCCTTTACATGGACACAAGCTAAGCTCAAGATAGGTATACCTAAAAGTCCCACTTATTGGTACTACGCTTAGATACTATTATTAATCTCTTCAGATTTTCATATAGTCTTGTTGGCTAATAAAAGTACGGTCAAATGCACCAAAAAATGAAGCATTTGGAAATAATATGCAAAGGTTATTGAGGGTCAAAGTTTGTTTTTTGAAAGCGCCATCTATAGTTTTTGTACATGACTAATTTTGGAAATGTACACAAACTATAGATGGTGCTTTAAAGTTAAGTGCGCTTTTGAGTGTATCCACCTTACTCGGTTCCTCTCTTAAAGGGTTCACTTAAACCCTAAATGCCCAATTAAAGGCCTTTTCTAAGCTTCTAGGAATTTGCTCTAAATTGAACAAAAAGCCAACATTTGGATAAATTGTATCATTTAAAAAGAATTGTAACTGTACAAATTCATACTAGACAATTTAGAGATCACCTAGGAGTGAAGAACAAAAAAACAATATCACTTCTGGATTGAAAGATTATAATGTTTGATCACGAGTGTGTTAAAACTGCAATAGTGATTTTAGGCAACTTACTACTAATGGAGTTTTTATTTTTTTCTTTGAAATTTTCACACAACATTTTTCTGAAGAGTACCTTTAAGGCCTAGCAATTTTTACAACTTTTGACTACATAGTTAAAAAATTATAGTATAATATGTAGTTTTCATTGCTCAGCAGGCAGCCGAGGCGACAAAAACAACTCCTTTGAAAATTCCTATTTTTTTAAAATAAAAATTTAAAATTGGTTCCCTAGATTTATATTTATGTGGAAAACTTTGAATCATCCTATTGTGATCATTGAGTCAAAGTTATGAGGAATTTTAGTTTGGAGTAGTTTGTGGGTAGTTATAGACTAAATCCTTACTCTAAAAAAGTTAGAAATCCATTATTTCATTCAATTTTTTATACTTTTAGAGAAAAGTAAAAATACTAGGTGTAAATTGTTTATTACAACATTTTAACCATTGGGATTGGCATTTTTCAATTCCATAAATAAATGGTTTACAATTTTTTTCCTATATGTTGTACACATCAAATGATTTGAAATTTTTCAAGCATGTAACCAACTTGCCTTGAAGAATGAATCCAAAGAGTAACCACCATTTTGGACATTTTTTCATACAAATGTGACCTTGAGAAGTTTAGCTGCCCGGATTTTTGTGAGGCCAAAAAAATAATTTTTGTTAATGCAGACACTAATATCTTGCATTCTACTTGGTGGAAAATTCTAAAAAAATTTCCACATCTTTTCGAATTAGCATATTACAAGATCCTATAGTTATATGTGTCAAAAAAAAAAAATTCCCAAAATTTGTTACTTGAATTAGAAATGGCAGTTCTGGAGCGTTTTTGGTGAACACTTAGTCAAAACTATTAAGGGGTTAAGAGAATTTTTTTAGTGACCTATACTTCGTGGGTACTTTTAAGGTAAAACAACCCATTGTGGTCAAAGTTTGGAGTCTACCCTCATGCCATTGCTGAAATTTTTCAAATTTTTTTCCATGTAAAGACAAATGTGAGAAATAGTGAGAGCAATTGATATTATATTTTTCACACAAAGTATGAATTAGTTATGAATTTTTGAAGCTAGTGATCTACGTGAAAGAGTCAGTAGACTAATTGATAAGCAACAAAAATTGTATTCAATATGCTCATTTTGATCACCTAAAGTGGTCACAATAATTTCCAATGTGGAATGCTTTATAAAGTCACTTCCTACAATGATTTACACTAAAAAAAATAGGGTGTTCCTAATGAGGTCACTAATCACTCTATGGAGGTTTCTAAACACTACATAGGTGTCAGGTTAGACATCGATTATGGTCTAAAAACAGGTCATGGAAACATTAGGTATACATTATGGATTATCTGACCACAATGGGATGTTTTACCTTAGAGTGCTCCCTAATTGAGGGAAACAATTCAAAGTCACGTATAAAACTTATTATACAAAGACACATTGATACTTCAATACATTAATACTTCTCTCTACACTATTTTAATTATTTTACAAATAGTGTGACTTTGGTAGATTAGTGTCGGTGTGTTTCGGTCTTCCGAGGAAGCTTTTTCTTGGACCATGATTCCTTCTTCAGTTTCATCGTCTCTCTGTTGTTTAAAATCTACTTGAGTTCCTGGGCGAGAGAATCCGAATTTAGAACAGGGTTGGTGACGATGTTTTTGTGTGAGATCGTGAGTGGGTAGTCATCGCCAAAGAGAATCAATTGTACAGGATTTGAAAGGAACGTGCAGACAGGAGCAGATTGATGTGAACTCTGGAAGAAGAAGACCGTGACCTAGAGGTATCGCCTTTTCTTTTTGAATCGAATTGAACGTGGCTTTCCTTCTACTAGAGAGGCTTTGCTGCTGAATCTCGTGGATGCTAAACACCATGTTGGTTGAATTTGGATAACTCGAATACGCAAGCTATCTGGGACTGACAGTATAAACAATGCTAGAGTTTATGAAAATTAGGGTTTCGTTTTTTTATTTGAATCTCTTGCGGCTTGCGGTTGTGGTTGTAGTCCAATCTCGCTCTTGAATTCAGCACTTATGTGTGGTTGTCTCGAAATTGGAGGAGAAAGCGTTTAAGATCTTTGAGCAGGAGTATTTGGTTGAAATTCTAGGGTTTGTCGTGTGGATCGTCATGAAGTTGGTTGCGCTTGTTGAGCAGATGGGAGACATTAGTCGGCAGCGTGTTTGAGCGTCCACCCTATGGCTCCGTTCATGTTCTGCCGAGTCTGCCGTATTAATCATGACAAGGGCAAAGGCCACAAGTACGGTGTCAAACATAAGCAGTACTTGACTGAGTTTCTTTCCAAGTCGCGGACGAAGATTCAAGATATAAGGTCATCACTGAAGGAGGTTGCAGTATTGCAAGATGAAGGCCGCGGTCACGCCAAATTCTGGTGTTCCTTTTGTGAGCTCGAGGTCGACGAGAATGAGAGTGCGTTTGCGCGGTAGGTTTCTTTTGCCTTCGTTATCACAGGTTTAAGTAAGGGTTGGGGCGTTGAGGCTTGTCTTCAAGGCTCTTGCTACGAGTTTTACGGTTTCAAGTGCCGTCGGTGTTAAACCGTTATTTCAACCTCGCATTTAATTGTTTGTGATTGGCTGTTGCAACATGAATCAGTGAGAGCGCCATCCAGCATTTAGGAAGCCCTTCACATTTCACGAACGTCAAGAATTTTTTATTGGAGCAAGGAGCTAGCGTCGCCGAYAGTCATCGGTACTGTATCTCCAAGGAGGAGTTGTTGAAGGTATCATTCTTTCAAACACARTAGACATACTATTTACGTCGCTTCAAGAATTTTGGCATATTTAGGGGCGTGATTTTGTGAGATGTATAGAGCTGTGGAGAGATGTTCAAGAATAAGAGCCAAAACTATTGAGATCAATCTTTATCACAATGTATGAATTTCTTATGYAATTCCAAAATGGAGGTTGTACTGTACACCACCATGAGTGACTGTAGACAACTCCAGTCTCATGCGAAGATCAGTAGGCAGACATTTAGCCAAGTCATGCTTGCACCACTTGCTAATATCTTCAACCAAGTGTATGAGTTGCTTTTGGTAAGTGGGTCAGTATAGGAGACAAGKATTAGTTCTGTAATGATTATAGTATCCTCTACCGTAGACACAATTTGCGGTGACATTTGTTGTGAGGGACATTCAAAACCCTAATGTTCAGTTAAGTTGATCAGATGGCAGAATTCATCCTTTTCCTCTTTTCATGTTTTATGCGTTTTCCTAAAAGTGTTCCTTCATGTTTAYTGATTCCAGTGGCAGGAGCGATGTAAAGTTGCAGCGGCGACTACTGATAGAGCAAATGTTGAGCTTTCCAGAACAAACAATATCCACACTGAAACCTCACATTATGATCCAGGATCTTCTTTGCTATTAYGCAATAGACAAACTGTTTTACATATTGCTTCTGTAGACGATGTTCAGCCTTTATCAGTCCTTACTGTTGGAAGCTCCCAGAGACATTTGCCTATGTATGATGGGGTATCTTCTATACATGGTGATCAGCGATGCTTTTCAACTTCTGGTGCAACCGAGGCGTCCCGGTCATCTTCAAATGGGTGGGGTGGTGGGGCTCTGCACTACATGGATTCTGGGAGTCGTTCGGCACCAGCAGATTTCGGTATAGGTGTGCTGGGGATTAACAAATGGATCATCTTGGCCTGAGAAACTTTAACATGATTCGGAACTTAATTCAGATAATGATCATATGCGTTAGCGTGGCTTGTTTCAGAGCGCCAAAATTGTGACGCTTAAAGTCTGAGGTTTTAGTTGGGCGACTGAAACATGCACTGCCCGTTTKAACGAATATTAGGTTGATTGAAGATTCTGCAATCAAAATGTTGAATTGTTGTGGCTTTGTATTAACACTGCTTCTCTTTAATTCTTGTGTCAAAACAGAAGCCAGTACCAGTAAATCTTCTCACGATTACTATCCAGAGGCGCCTAATGGGATTTTGGATAGATCTAGAGGTGTCGCCATGATCCCCTATACGCAAGTAAGTCTATTGTGTTGAGTGTGGCTTGGCGCATAGTGTTGTTGGAATCCTGATGTGCGATGTATTTCGGTTATATTGTTCTTGACTTTCACTTGTGATTAATCTTTGCTTTTGGACTTTTCCTTTATACAGGCTCCTGGAGCACACTTGTCAGCAACGAAAATTCATCCTAGTGCACATTACAGTATGCCATCATTACCAGTTGCTGCAATGCCGCAGCATACCGTAATGGCTGCTGGCCAAGGTAAGTGTGGATCCGCTTGCCCTAGCTATACTGAAATCCAGGCATTGCAGGCTGTTTATCAGCTGTCTTTGACTCTGCTGGCAAGGTCAATAAAAATGYGTGTATGAATTACATCCTTTACTAACTCTCAAGTGCATAAATGGTCAATATTGGCCGCTTTTAGGAATTGAAACAGTCATTTTGAAGCTTCAAGAATGGTAACAAAATTGTAGCAATAGAGAAAAGATATCAGACTCTTTATATTTTATCGATAGAAATATGTATTGAAAGTTAGCATTCTCAACTGTTACTTTCCACGTTCTATTTTCAGACCTTATTCAGCTAAGAATGTTTTCACTAATAACTCAAGGTTTGCAGCCCTTTCTAAGGTCGTTTGCCCACCCCTGCAACCTGGAGAGGGAAATGTTCACTCCGGGGGTCCGCCTCCTTGGATTGGACCCAGTGACGACAAGCAGCTGTTTAATACCCCAAGCATTGACATGGAAGCTTTCGTGAAGACCCAACCGCTTTCCAAGACACAGGAAAGGAAGTTAGCAAAGCTGAGGCCACCRAACCGGGTGGGAGCTGCCTGGGCTGAAATGCGAAGGGCACAGTTGGGACGTGCGGCGAGAGGAGAGACGGTTCCAGAGGCCGATGCCAGCTGGCTCCCAAACTTTGGTCGTGTTTGGCAGAGTGGTTCTCGRCATGACACGCGCAAAGAGTTTGAGGCTGAAAAACGGAGGGAGTCGAAACGACTTGGACGGCCTCTAGGGAAAAGAGGTGCAACTGCATTGGAGAGCCCACTTCAGGTCCATAGTAAACGAGAAGAGAGCCCTCGTCAGATCCAGCCCTACGTTAGTAAACGACAAGTAAGTGACCTGCTGTTCTCTACGTTTTTGGTGATCGTTCATGTTTGCTTTTACATTTGGGATTGCAGTTCATATCATCTGGAATTCTATTTCGTTTTGTTTGTWGACTGGTGAATAGTAWAGATTGTGCAATGYGTGTGCATGACTTGCGGAAGCCTTTTATGCTCCACGAGCTTTAGCAGGATTTTTCACCTTGTGATTGCCTCACAAGCTGCTTGRTCGAAAGGTCAGRTATTCAAGTGGAGGTCATTTTGCTATTAATATGTGTTTGCATGAGAATATTCTTGTTCATGTTATCAGCCATTGCACGCTCACAATTTGTTTTTTTGGTCTGACGATAGTTATTCACAGGCTCTCTTTCTCTGTAGGTGTTGTTTGCAAATTCAACTCTAAATAGCAATGGTCTTAATAGAGAGACTTGTAATAATGTGTTGCTGTTTAACCGCAATGCAGAGAAACGGTTAATGCCAATCAACAATAAATGAGGACGAGGTCCGCTATAGTGTGCTTTTGGGAGGAATGTGACGKCCTTGGGGCTTCAAAGGTCCACATTGGGAATCGAACTGCTGGACAACGCGGGTGATCACCCCCGCTCTAATTTTTTAGCTGATGCTATGGCATTTTCGGAGCTCCAGGTCACAAAAATACCTTTAGGGAAGATTCTGAGAGAGTGAGAATCACCCTTTTTTTCACAGGGATTGACCTGTCGAAGAGACAAATGAATGCCTTTCTCACACTTGACCTTGCAATGAAGTCACTATGGTTTGGTACATATCTCGGATTCTTGGTAGTGCAAGTTTGTTAGTCAGTTGGGTTTGCCTCAGCATACATCCCCCGAATAGAAGGTGTAGGGATCTCGGGTGCTCACAATTATAAGGAGTTTGTGCCATGTTAACAACCGCAATGGTCACACTATTATCAAGAGAACTACTGTGCCTTGTGTCGTTGGCACAGGCAAAATCAAAGTAAAAGTAGTTTTCTAATTTTCAGATGCATTAAAAACTTCAAAATTCAATAACTATCACCCCGTTCGTCAAAACGCCACGAATCAAAGCCTGTGCACCCCTCCTTGCCTAGAGCTTTCCAATAGTACCAAGCATGCCATTGGGGGATGCATGGTCTGGGAGATCTCAACGTAACAAACAAACAATCAAAGTAAAAGTCATTTTTTAATTTTGGGATGCATAAAAACTTCAAACTTCAATAACTTTCACCCCGTAGGTCGGAATGCCACGAAACCCAGCCCGTGCACCCCTCCTCACTGAGAGCTTTCCGATGGTACCAAGCACAACACCGGTGGACACACGGTCTGGGAGATCTCAATGTAACAAACAAAACAAACAAACAAACAACCTGATTTAAAGTATAGAGACTAGCTTGACTTCAATTACATTAACACAAAAGTGGTCAAATTTGCAAATTAGGTATAGCAGTTCATAATAAACTGTTACTTAATCACGGAGCACTGGAAAAGTGGGCCACTTGACAAACACCAAAAAAGATGATTATAACGATGATAAAAATCCAATCAGTCCAATGGTCTGCAAACAATGTCGCAAGCTTCAAATCAGGCAACGAACCCAGCTCCATCGTAAATTTTTACGAGCGACCTYAGTAATCTTCACCACCGACAAAATGAGAGACTCTGTTACATCCAAGGCAACAATCTTTAGATTTTAAGTCACTGCCCCCCATTTGGAATTGTGCATCAAAGTCAAAGGAGCAATTCAAAAAACCAGAACAAGGCACATAAATTCTCTACAACTCTTTCTCAAATGGCTACCGAGAAAGAGCTTTACAGAGAATTCAAGCGATCCCTTTTCTCCAACCTACAATGGGACAAATGAGGTAAACAATTATAATGCAATGGGTAAACAAACACTAACCTGTCCCCCGATGAGAATCAAAGGATTGTATTGTTAGGATCAAACACCCATTCGACTTTCAATATACTTCCGCTTGAGACACGACCCCACCCATTTCCGCGCAGCCTCTGTGCAAAATCCAACTTGCAATAGATCTCTTTGACTACGAGGAGCAACTCTCCTTGTAGCTGGATTTGGGAGACACATTGCTCCTATGACAATGTCAAAGTCGTGTCCGCGTCTAGGGTGCTCACTGTACATGTGATTATAAAATGTGTCCCATGCCTCCCCATCGACCCCACTCTCAAACCAACGGACTTTGAATGTCCTCTCCCCATTGGTGGAGGAATCTCTCCATGGAGGATCTCCAAATTGAGATCAAACTGAAAAACAACAACTGTGTCCCTTGGGTCTTTGCCAAGATGATTAAACAATGGAAACTCAAAAGTTGCTTGCACCTGGTTGATAACATAAAAGGCATTATCGGGTGAAAATTCAGTACCAGACTTAAAAGGCTTGATACCACATCTTGAAAACTTATGGCTTGATGATAGTCTGGTGCCGTGGTAGAAGCATGCAAATCCACGAGTAAGATACGGGTTGTACAAGACAATATCAGCTCTCGCAACAAAATGTTGAGAGAACAAACGTGCTCGCTCTGCAATACTGAGTGCCCTTGCACAGCACAACATTCTTTTCGACTTTAGGGGGGTCACATAGTCACCCAAACTTACAATAATTTGCTCCACATCTTGAAAAACCTGACCATCAAGTGCCTCCAAGAATTCCCTCTCCTGACCATCATCCCCACTTTGCCCTCCATGTCTTCCTCCACCTCCACTTCTTCCCCCTCTGCCTCTGCCTCCACTTCTCCCCCCCGCTCCTCTGCCACGTACATTTTGAGCTGCATTTTGAGCTGACCTCCATCTTTCACCCTGCTCACGGGCATGACCACCCTCATCTGACCCATACGCAGACTCTTGTAGCGTTATCAGTACATTTCCTAGAATATTCTCCTTGCTAGGGACAAAGGCAGTTTCAACACCCAAAGTGGACTCTTCCAAAGCCTCCAACGTCAACTGTATCTGTGAAATGACAATATCGGACAAAATGGGTCGAAATGATGATAGTAGGTCCTCTACAGACGTTGGAGGTTGGGTCCCATCGTTGTGCGTATTAAGCTCCTCCATGCAATGATCCCAAATAGTCCACGATAACAAACTCCTTGATAAGACACTCCCACCACCATACATAGCCCAAAATGAAGGCGATAGCAACTCCGAAATTGGTTTTCGTAATCCAAATGCCAAGGGTGCAAGTGATGACGGGGATGAGGCCCCAGTCCCAGCATGAAAGTCCGTCTGTCCAGGTATGAAATAGAAAACTCTTAAAAAAAGACAGGCTGATGGACGTAAAGCCATGAAATATGAATGATGTGGTCAAAAGAACAAGTACAGACAAAGAAATCATGCTTGCAACAAATGAGCTACTTAATGCCTGACAAATGTCCTAGAACATTACACATTGTTATAAGACCTTRTTATGAAGGCAATACATAACAACTTCACACACGGAAGTACCGAACCTTACTTGAGGCATGATTGACGCTAATAATGCCCTTCCCTTGGTAAAATAGCCTCAAACAAAATATGCTCCTATACTGCAAAAACACCACACATCAATGGATAATGTTCAAGGCTTAAACAAGAACCAAGCATTTCTTCCCTCGCTCCTCAACATCTCACACTGACAAAAATAAGTGCTCCATTGCAAGTAGCAATTGCAAATCAAGATGGGGCTAACAATAAGACTTCACACAAGCACTTAAATTACAAACAAGTTTAGAGGTTTGCAAGCCGCAAGTGCCCTTTGCAGCAATTAAATCTTGAAGCCTATCAACAGAAGACCATCCCAGGCTAGCCAGACCTAACCGTCACTAACTACATAGGGGAACACAATACAACAAAACCGAACCAAAGGTCCACTCCGTTTCAAAATGGGCAACACCAAAGTTGCGAAACGTCTCAAAAGCTAAGAAATGCTCAAAAACTGTGCTCCACTACCTATATACCAGGAGGCCAGGGCCAAACAAAAACGAAAAGGGAACGCTACTTGAACCCTTCTTGAACAATCTTCTCCACTCACAACAACTACTATAGATTATTAGGATTACCAAGAGGAACCTCGGAAGAAAGCTCACCAAATTGCCGCTGCTGACACAAGAGACTCCACAAAACGTTAGACGTTCCCTCACAATAATAGACTCCACCACGAACAGGATCTACCACCTCACCCTCCCCGCAACAGCAAGACCCTCTTCGAGCGGTCCGTCGAACCAACCTTACGTTCCTGGTGCCGACCGATAGCTCTCGACTAAGCGACTACAAGTGCAAAATGAAAACCTCCCAAAAGAAAACGGAAATACAACAAATTYRAAGCACCGACAGRCGCAGAGTCGTGGAGAGGGGAAACGRGACCGGATAACCAACRTTTATGAACAYAGTAGATGAATATGTCAAGAGGACAAGACTTTTGCACTGCATATCTGTCCCTTGTCTCCTAATTCTAAATCACTAATGCGCGGGGTACTACTCGACCGAGTGACTAGAAAAGTATTTGACCGCTTCAAAATGCGAATATGAACTCTACTGCAACAAGAGCTCCAACTTAAAGCATCCATGCTACACGCCATTGCAACTTGTCCTTCCAATTTCATGTACACGGAAGACAAACATTGCCGGTCGTTTTGGCGAAACCAGTTGAGCTTCCTCCTGAGGCATGAACATCCGAACAACTGCTGAACCGACAGTCAAATCGAAATCCGACACAACGATATAAGCTCCTAGTGTCCTCAAACCCTAAACCCTAAACAAATAAAATACCTTGTTTAAAATATCTAGACAGCGAGGTATATTTATACTATCTCTTTATATACTATCTCTTTAGATACTATCTCTTTATATTCTATCTATTTACTTAATATCTCTCTATATACTATCTCTTTATATTAAACTACAAAAATAATATTAATAGATAATTAAACTCTATTTAATAAAATAAAAGATAAAATGTAAATAAAAGACAATATAAAATAAAAGATAATGAAAGCTTAAGCCCAAAGCAAAAACAATTGAACAAAACATCTAAAAATAAAAAAATGAACTACAACTTCTTCACTGTAGGTCCAAAAGCCACGCCAGCCACGAATCAAAGCCCACGCACGCACATTGCAAACAAATTTTTTATGGTAACCCTGACTGATAGGATGAATGAAATATGCGGACTTATTCGTCAGGAAAGTAACCCTCCTAAAACAATACTGTTTTAATGGGTTTACAGTCCAATATTGAAAGTATACTATAGTATAGTACTAGTGTGCCCTGTGCCGTTGCCATAACCAAAGCAAAAGTAAAAGTAATTTTCTAATTTTTGATTTCATTAAAAACTTTGAAATTCAATAACTTTCACCCCGTAGGTCGGAATGCCACAAAACTAAGCTCGTGCACCCCTCCTCGCCGAGAGCTTTCCGACGGTACCAAACACGCTATTGGGGGACACACAGTCCGAGAGATCTCAACATATCAAACAAACAAAACAAACAAACAAACAAACAAACAAACATGCCACATTTAACTACTTCTGGACTATTCATTGAATTCTCGACTATTCACTGAATTCAAAACATCTGGAGATCTCCAGATGTTTGTATAGATTGGGAGATCTTTTGATATTGGTATAGATCTCTTGATGTTTTGAACTGATCCCGCGATGAAAATTTAGACCCCCCGATGTTTTGGATAGATCTTTTGATGCATCTCCCAATGAACATTATGAATTATGGACTTTCAAAAGTCCAGAAGTAGTTAAATGTAGCATAAACAAACAAACAAACAAACAAACAAACAAACAAACAACAAACCTAATTTAAAAGATAGATGGGCACAAAGTACGGTACTAAAGTCATATCTGAAGATTGTGACTTACAAAGATCTAGGACAAGAATTCACAAATATTACTTTTAGATTTCAATAACTTTCCTTTTGCAACTATTCTATTGTTCAAGGTGTATAATATCATTCAAAGGTCAAGAGCTTGTTTTACACAATACTTTGCATTTGAAGAACATGGCATCCAGCCAAAGACAGGAAATTGAAGACAACAGACCTACACTAAACAATGAAAATAGGTTGCCCCTCACTAATTTCTCGACACTCCACACTATACAAATTTTTATTGTTACTATATAAGAATGCACTACTTTTGAATTAGTTATTGGTATACTTAGAACTCATGAACCTCCATGTGTACAAATGAAAGTATTTGTAGAAATATTTGTTGACTTTGATGGCTTGTTAAGTCATTTTCTTAGGGTAAGGCAACCTAATTGTAAAGGAAACCTAATTTCATTAAGGTAGATTGCTCTTAAAGCGACCATTTAAGAGCTGATTGCATTTTCAGGCAAGCTTAACTCCTTGAAACAATTTTTAGTAAATTTTCATAGGAAGAAAAAAAAAATTGGAATCTAATCCAAGTAGTTTCATATTTTTTGAACCTTCAAGGAATTAGTTACAAATTTTCGAAGTTGTAATGCAGTGGTCACTAAAAGCGAGAACCTCCTGAAATGTACACCGCTGGTACATTGAAGAAAGCTAAATGTACCCTTGTATCATGATCGCTTTTAGAGCATGGGCGCTTTAAGAGCAGACTACCTTATTTAGTGTACTCATTACCAGAACATCCAAACGGATGAAAAAACGTCGATTTCCGTCCGTCAGTCGCCCACAGCAAAGGACATTCGTCAAAWGGACGTTCTTTGGTCCCCGCCGGCAGCACAGTCGGCATTCTGTTCTTCACCTCCATGTTTTTGCAGWYCATTGATGAATTTCTCCACAYCCTCGCATGCATCTATGAAGCTCCAGTGGATTGCTGTCTTCGCAGAGCACGCGGAGATTTGTTTTTTACGATACTAGACGTTTGGGGTTTCGTGGTCATTTGATCAGAACTCGATCTTACTGCCGGCCCTGCTTCCCCCCGGCCTTCTCCCTTGAGTTTCCCCGCGATCGATCGAAGTCATCAGCTGCAAAATGGRTACTTCATGAGCTGCAGCTGCTGCTGCGGTTTAGGTTTTGACTTCACTTACGGTGCAGTTGAAATCGCCAATTGTGGCGTGTTTGTTTCTTTCGCAGCTCGGGTCGCAAGGACGGGAGGTGTTSAATCGGTGGTCACGCGGTCAGCAGGGGAGACATGGGCAACGCAGCCAAATTCGGTTTTTTGTCTTTGCTGGTGACCACGGGAGGGCTGTACGTGGCAATCCAAAATGCTTATGGAGGCGATAAGCAGGCCATGATGGATGGGTTTCATGGGATGGCCGAGAGGTTGGGGCCTTCTGCGATGCCTGTGTTTGTTGTGGTGCACACGATCGCCATCGCCTTGTGTTTCCCGTACGCCATTGTCTTCGAGGCCGCCGCGGCCTTCCTCTTCGGCTTCCTCAGGGGTGTCCTCTGCGTGTTTTCTGCMAAAGTGATGGGCGCAGCTCTCGCATTTTGGATTGGAAGGTCGACTCCATCGCCAACTTTCTTTCTTTCTTTTCTGYCTTTGACTTGATTTGATGCGGTGGATCACCATCGTCAACCTAGTGGTCGCGCTCCCTTGAGACRGAGAAYCYATGCAGCTTCAGAATCCTAAAGTGAAGATGTCCTGACAATCGTTTTCAGGCACTTTCTGGTATTCTAAGAAGTTAGGGTTTAACGTATTAGTCGCGAAGCAAAATAATAAACGGCGATCCTAATTTTCAGTCTCCTCGTGTCAGGTCAGGGGAAGGTGTTGCTATGCGAGATGTAAGATGGAGGAAGCATTGGGTTGCTGATGTTCTGGCTTGCGAGAACTGACATGTCTGTATTTTTCCATGTTCTTTGAATGCAGGGCGGTATTCCGGAACTCTGACTGGGCGAGCAACCTGGTGAAGAAGAACAAGTACTTCAATGTCTTATGTAAAGGTGTTGCACGAGATGGTTGGAAGTTCGTCCTTCTGGCTCGCTTTTCGCCTGTCCCGTCCTACATCATCAATTAYGGGCTCGCAGCAACAGATGTCGGCTTCTTTGTGGACTTCCTTCTTCCMACCATCGCCGGAGGCCTGCCTATGATCATTCAAAACACTTCCATTGGAAGCCTCACCAGTGCTGCCACGCACGTAGGAGCTGAGAGCACTAGTGGCAAATCCGGAATATTGCCCTACGTTCTTCCTGCTCTCGGCATTCTTTCCAGTGTGATGATCACGTGGAGAATCAAGAAATACGCAACAGTCAATGAGTTTGGCTCAGGTGATGATTCTTCAGCAACCATCAAAGAGAGGATTGGTGCGAAGGATCGAGGTCAGTAACTATAACTTGTGTGAATATTTGTGTACCATATATAAGCACTTGTAATATTGAATATCTGTCTACAGCTGATCACATCTTCACTCTTCCCATGATAATAATTGTAGCAGGCACGATGGGTCCGATGTTTGCCTACTTATTATAAAGAACAACAAGTTTTGTCTCTGTGAATGAGTTGGTTATTATGGTAGTTGGTATCCGAGATGAACAATGTGACTCTCTAAGCTTTGCAATCCACCTTACTGTCTAATTCGGGACTTGTTATTGGAAAATCCTGGATGGTTCGTTGACAATCACTATTTCAGTGGCAGTTGTAAGTTTTAGTCTCAAATTTGAACCAGTAAATTGTGCTCGTGAATAGTACTACTCTATACTTCAATATTTTTTCTCAAAACTTCGTGATAGAG
The DNA here is from genome assembly GCA_006891605.1 of Pleurozium schreberi. Lineage (NCBI taxonomy): Eukaryota > Viridiplantae > Streptophyta > Bryopsida > Hypnales > Hylocomiaceae > Pleurozium > Pleurozium schreberi. The sequence goes on from VACF01002187.1 coordinate 86,221, forward strand.
GTCCTCAAAGCCATCGTTTTAGCATGCTTGTGACGCAAGTCTGTGCTTCTTGTGGTAGCCTCTCCTAACCTGTGGATCTGATTTACCAAGTATTTTTTTTATTATTGTCCTGGCAGGTTATTCTGACCACTGTTATTTTWATTTTATTGTCTTCAGATTGGGGAAAACCAACTATTGGTGAGAGTATTGTGCACGACAAGGCGAATGGCCTTCAAAAGAGGACGGCCAAACATCTGGCAGAGTAGCTGTCAATCTGCATTCCCTTGAAGTCCTGCCTTGTAAATGATTAAATGATTAAGGGATCACATTAGCCATTCTTGGATACCATGTTTTGTAAAATTTAAGTGGATAGGGAAGTCCTTTTTTTTAATTCATACTGAGGTTGCAGGAAACCCTCAACGAGGGTTTGATACAGGTAGCATATTCAGGACTCTTTTTTGAGTTGAGAGCTGAACAACAGCCGAATGATTGTAGTTGCCAAGGATGGCATTGTGAAAAGTACCTTTGCTCGACTATTTTTCTTTGCAAGGTGCAACATTTTGACATCCACATGTTTCGAATTTATTGGCCATCAAATGAATACAGTACCCTCTAGCACCAGTTGCTAATGTCTGGTTGCAGTATGCCGAACCACGTGTTTGCCTGACCACGTGTCGACAATTTTCTAAAGCTCAGATACCTTGGATTTGCTTCTGTAAACTTCATCACGAATTTAAAGGAGTTGGACGCATTTCAGGAGAGAGCTCTTGGGGTTGTCGTCAAGCATGACCTTGTATATCATTTAGACTTGCTGTATGCAAAAGTAGCTGGTTCTTTTGGCTCAAAACAATATTGAGTCGTCAATTGAAAGGGATATGTTAACTCTTGCTTGAACTGAAAGTCAATTTTTTGGAGAATTTCGATTAGTCATGTGATAAAGCGGATTGTTAGTTCTTGCTTTTGTGTAAAATCTGTTATGAAATCCTCCCGGCTCCACAACAATTTCCCCTACAATGTTTCTATAGGAGTTTATTTCCTTGATGCACCATTCACATCATGCTCTGCCAAGTACATGATTGTGCACTTCATAAGGCTTGATTTATTGATACACAAGTTATTGTAATTAAACCCATTTGAACAGAAACCTTGTATTGTTCTTAACATTCTTACTCATTTTCCTTCAGCAGACAGTATTGTAAAGCCTGACACATGAGAATGGCATGGTTGTCTTTGACCTACAAAACGAATTCACGTGCCAACAGAATAAGGCTTCAGAAGACTTGCTTAACAAGCTGAAATGTGCATAAATATGCAACGCTTCCGACTTCGTCACTCTGACTTGAAATGATTCCGACAAAGCATGAAATCCTCTATAAACCCTAATGATAGAACAAGCGCCTCGACAAACAGTACAAGCAGAGGCTGGTAAACGTTGACCATGTAAACGTAAGAAAAATAATAACTGCGTCCTTAATTCAACCACTGCCTCTGCTGCTGCGGGTTTCCATATCTTAACAACACCTGTGCGTCATGATCACCATCTCAAATCAGAACTGATTATTGACCACTAGAACCTGACTATGTCACTGAGTTAATGCTGCAGTGAATATAACTTCAAATACACTACCAGCTGTTCCAGAAATTCCTTTCCTACGAATAATCATAGCCTYATACAACATCACAATACAATACTGTTATCGGATGAAGAAACTGTTAATACCTCCATGTTTCCCGTGTCGGGAGCACTACAATTGAACATTTGGGGAGCCCACATAGACCGCCCTAGAATTTCACATAAGTGAGCATACTCCAAATTGCTCAATCCAGCTCCCACTAGCCGATCAGCTGCATCCTTAGAACGTAAGGCTTTCTCATCATCGAATAGCAGCTTCGATGCCAGAGCAGCACTGTCTGCCTGTGTTTCGCAAAACATAGCAACTGAGTAGCTTGATGCCAACTAATCCAGGGCATGTATGCAGAAAAACTGTAWTTTCAAACACCTCCATTATCCCATCACCAGCAAGGCAGAAACGATGGAACAAAGGGCAAACATCAACGTCATAGATTACAGTACCGGTATCCAAAGATTCCAAAGCCCTTCTGCTTTCGCCAACTTCTTTAGCCTCYCCTCGGTCGGATGGACAGTCCACCTATCACTGGAGGAGTACATCAGCTCGTTGAGCTCCTTCTCACTTGGGTAAATATGACGTTCCATAAAGGAGAGCAACCTCGTCCTTATCTCCTTCACCCTTGCCGAAGGAGTGAACCCCAGAGGATTCTGATTGCTACTTTCAGACCCGATAATCCTTGCATGCGGCTCCGTCTTAGCTGGTTCCATGACAGAAAAGATAAAGCAAATGCTATATAGGCTACACAACACAAATGCCGCACACTACTGCTATTGCATGGAGGAGACYCAGATTTTTATTTACATGCTGAAAGAACATAATCAATAATAGACACAATATGACTCACCAACATGCTATCTGAGCAGTCAACTAACTTGCATTCTGGCAGACAAAACTAGTGGGTGATTGCCACCTCAGAGAAACGRCACTTCAAAGCTAGAAACATAACCACATTCATACCTTGGCATTTACAGCACATGTAGGACAATAACTGGATAAGGAAAAGATCAGACGCTCTTTGTGGAAAATGTCGAACATGCTAAATGTCACGCTGAATACATCCGAAGTAGTTGATTTTCCACTGAATTACCTGAAACAGATTGAGGAGGACGGGGTGGCAATATTGGCCCTTGTTTCACCAATCTAAGTGCAGTCGCAGCGAAGTATAGCGCCATATTTCCTGAGTCTGCTGCTCGTTTACCACCTGAAGCATTACCCTGTCAAATTCAGGAAATCTTTAGCCACTGGCAGAATTCGTACGTCAGAACCTCATGAACACGTAATAATCCTCTAAAAACGAAACAACAAGAAATTGTAGGCTTGGCGCTGTAATTACAGTCCAAAGTACAGAAACACACTAAATTAGGAGAGGTGGTATCCTAGATGAAGATAAAAATGATTAATATAATAAGTTATCTTTCACGTCACGTGCATCAATAGAGCAAGGACGAGTAGTCTACGGTTCGGGGTGTTGGGATTCAACAAGCCCAGTAACCCCACTTGGAAAATCCAATCCTTAAAGTTACTATTGAATGGCAGACTAAGAGAAAGTCAGCAAGTCAGCTCGACAAACCTGAAGCATCCGCAAGTAAACTCCAGCCGAAATAGCACCATATCGAAATAGTGAAAGGGCGGAGTAGAAATTCCACGTGTTGGCTGGCCATGGAACACCCTGCATTTATGGTCTGATAAATACAGGGAAATATGACACCCTTGATTGAACTTTACAGAATTCACACGTTGCTCACGGCTGTCCTAAACTAGAGAAACACAGGCACGCTGTACTGATAACTCGAGCGTTGCACTACCTGGTTAAAGATACACCATGACCAAATATATAGAACAAGATCGTAAGTGACAATGTAGCTACACTACAACCACTGGATAGACTRGATGACAAGAGATCGATTAAACAAAAAAGAAATAGTGGCTAATTAATATAAGAGRAAACATGAACGGTGAAAGCGCGCTACACTTACTCCTGCATCACAGTAGTCAGCAAGATATTTCGATAGTGATGGTATGCCATCTGCAAGTTGTTCATCAAAACCGTAATTCTTGSYAGGACTCTCGTTATTTTTTACAACATAAGGCTGCATTCACCAATAYCAACTGGTCAAAGACAAAAGRAATGGAAGAAAATAATTGATTTWAAACTGATTACKACCATCCCAGGGTACAATTTCCTAAATAATACAAGTCACATACTCCGTACATTAAAATAAATTTTGATATACTTCCAAGTGTACCAGACAGYTGTAGGCAGCGTCTGACATCTGATTCCCAAGTGTTGAAAGCTCCCAATCCAGTACACCAATAACACGAGCCTGCAATATCAGAATTAGAATGAAAGTCGTTGCTCTTTTCCATTGAAGACCGTAACTGTATCTGACAATGAACTCTTCGTCCACATGCAAGTGAGAAGGTTGCAAGCAGCATAAATCATTAAGATTAGAGGCTAGAATCTTTCTGCCATATGATGCTCCAAAATCCAAGGTCATGAATTGAGACGTAAAAGCTACACCTCAGTAGAATGGAATACAAGATTATCCAGTCGAAAATCTCCATGCACAATTCCAGTTCCTGAGCCAGCAAAACCATCCTCTTCTGGAATATTCTCTCTTAACCATTGAATGAGTTCCAACATGTTGGGGTCTGGAACAGGCTTCCCTTTCCCTGTGGATAGATGATATTGCGCAGTCCATCTTTCAACCTGCTCTCACAAGTACAACAACAGTAATGAATTGACGTAAATGGAACTATGAGGGAAATAGAAGAGACAGATCTCGAAAAAAATTCATAACAGAGAGATCGGAACAGAAATGTTCAGAAGCCCCAAACCTGTCTCTTGCAGTAATTTTCCCTTCGACCATATCGGCTCAAACCGATAGCWTGAACATCAGCTGARTGAATAGCAGCCAAAACTCTGGCCATTGCACTATATATGGCCGTTCGCTCCTGTGGATCCATACCCTGAGCAAAAGCACCAAAAAGTTCAACTCCAGCCGTATCTTTTGCAAGCGCAGCGAACCATAGCAGTTAGGCCAAGTGAACGAGACGCAACTACGACCAGATCACTTTCGTCTACTTCACAAATTTCAAAGGTTCATATAAGTGCATCTTCAAGAGTAATGAAAGGGTGAATTTCTAAGTTCTCGACAAACAAGGAATGAGGTCAGAGGTTCACTAACATTCATAACTTGCAGTCCAGTAGAACAAACGACAGAATTCTAACGTAGATCCTATGTGGCACAGCTTGGCTGCAAATGAGCTCTCTTATTCACTCCGGAGCTCCATAAAAGAAAACTACTATTCTCATTGGAATCCTCTCATTCATTGTATTCGAGCTCCAGGCATGGTATTTCAATTTACATAGTACTTGATATTCTGCTAACTCTCCTGAAACCAAATGTATATTTACGAAAAAATTATCACTTATGGAGCACGGATCTTACTGGCAAATTCGGGTTCACAAATAGACGCCCTTCCAAATGCTCCATGACATAGAAGGGAGTGCCAATCACGGTAGGATCTGTGCACAGGCAATACACACGAGGAACAGGCACCTTGGATTTGCCGCCGCCTAATGCAGATAAGACCTGGAAGATCACATGAAAGATTCAATAGTGAAGGTCTTCCGAAACTAATCCAGGTTACATACATGACTGCAGTTAGGAGTGAAATCTAACGAACAAAATTGCTAATTTTTTTAAAAATTGTAAGCTTTGGTCAACCGAGTGAAGTAATACCTGATACTCGCGCTCAACAGCATGGGCCGACTGAAGAATATGCCCTGGTGGTTTCTTCCGAAGCACATAGCGCTGTAAAGCACCATGCAGCTCCACTTGCACTAGATACGTCGGATTCGATTGTCCATGCCCGAACTACATTGTCCCATCAAAGACGCGTTTGTAAAGACAGACAAAAAGAGACAACAAACCCCTAAACCTCCAGACCAAGTTCCTGCATCTAGATTCGTTTCATACAAGCGCTCACTTTAATATATACATTACAAAGTCTATAAAGAAAATACTTAATGGACGCATTGCAATACTTACAAGGAAGCCCCAATAGAGGAACCTTACTACCGGGATTAACTGGCAATAGTGACATCGGTGGATGAGGCTTAATGTCGAGAAGTAACTGGAGGCTGTACATAAATTCYTTGGAAATCCACGTACTTACCTGAGACAACTGTAAAGTTGCCGGTGGAGGCAGAAAGCCCTTGACATGTGTTTGCAAGTATCTAAGCAGGGCCCGCTCGTCAAGCCGATGAGCAGAGTCCACAGGAACCACCATGCTCGTCGTTGTGTTAGCCATACTGCTTCTCAACGAAGTGTTCAAAATCTCCTACCTCTGGAAGTCGATGCACCTGCAGCATAGACGTCCACAATTGTAATTTATGATTGGGGTGTCCATAGCTTTCTCTCGTTGAGTCATCAGTTTGAGAATTGGATTGTGAATTTTGTTCTCAAAACTTTCTTGAGAAGATAGTACTTCGAATTTCAATCATATTTCACTGCAGTTCATCGTTTAGGGGACAGAGGACAAATGAGCTTTGAAGATTTTCAAAAGTGTTCTAAGCTATGTATGATTTGCTTTTATTGTTTGATTGTATGTGTTCTTCCAATTGTCTTGGTGTTAGTTTCATTAACCCCTCACTCGTTTACAGAGCTTTGTTGTCTGCAAATTAGTGTGGGTGCAGGGTAGAGTTTCAGACGTTCGTTGGAGGGAGGCAATCTTTGCAACACCAGTCCTTGCGTTCCTTGCAACAGCAATCACACAAACAAAGCAAACAAAACCATTGGGAACACATGCTAATCATGAAGAGGAGCCCACTGTACAGTACACTAATGATGGTAAATAGTGTTATCCACACTAATTATTTTAGAGATGCTATAAGTTTTTACTCTTCACGAATATTTCTACAGAGTGCATGTATCCTAATAGCACTACGGTTGGGAAAACTCTGTACCTATAGTTGGTAAAAATATTTATTAAGAGTAAAAACTTATGGCTGTTTTAAATCAGTTAGTGTAGGTAACACTATTTACCATCATTAGTGTAGCAAAATACCAACGCAGCATAAGTTTTCGTGTGCAGACTTCGTGGGGAATCACAAGATGAAAATAGTGTGGGTCGAGGAGCGACGGTCTTTGACCGGCCCTGTAACTAACTAAAGGGGACAGATTTCAGCCTCCAGGGCGGTGGTTTAATGTTTGATGCTCTATTTTTGCAAACAAACAGAACTTTTGTCTTTCTTTAGAAACAAATAGAAATCTAAAGTTGTAGTTGATAGTCCTTGAGATCTTTTACTTTTGGATGATCTATTCTTGTCATGGAATTTTACTTTATGTAAAATTACTTTTATATCGTATAAATTGACATTGAGCATTGATAAATTGAGCATTGATCTTTCATTACTCTTCTAATTGAAAATATAATTTGTTTGGGATGGATGCTATTAAAATTTCAAACGATTTTAAACTTGTTGGTTCTCAAGGAGATGGAATTCAACATTCTCATTTGCAACTTAATTCCATAGCTTCAAACTCTCAATCTAAAGAAGTTGAATCAATTAATTCTTCTTCTTAAGCTCAATCTTTGATGAAAATTGATGATTTGCTTATGGATTCTACTCTTTCAAAAACACAATCAATTGTAGGCGAAAACTTGTTCTATGGAGATGCACAAGTTGAGAATAATCATGCTTCAAATTCAAAACAATTAAGTTATGACCCCCAAGTAGCATATGTTGGCAATGCTCAAGTTGTAGACAATTGTATTTCAACTTCAGAACAATTTATTTATGATCCTCAAGTAGCATATGTTGTTCCATCATCTTCTAATTTCAACAACAGCTTCGTTTACAACGGTGTTACATACTATTCATATGAAGCTTTTGAGTTGGATTATTGCAAGCAATTAATTCGGGTATGATACTAACTCAATACATTATCACTCTTTGAATTAGTTTCAAATTCCTTTTGTAAAATGTACACCACCAAGATTATTATTGTATTTGTATAAAAATAGAATTGGGGTGTGTAGGAGATGCAAATGGATGGTGCACTCCCAAAAGATGAAGACATCAATAACCCTCAATTTTCAAATTGCATGGTATTTGCAACTGGAGGCAGTCCTGCTATTATCAATCCTCACAATGGATTGCCATGGAGAAAGGTAAAAGTGAATGAGATTTACTTATTATTTATCACCTTTTATTAATTTTGTATTTTGAAAAAAGTTTAATTATTATAACATTTAAATTGTGCATTCAATAGGGGTATTAAGGGGACCCATACTAGTTAATCAACAATTCAAACCATATAAATATCTATCTTTGTTGTACATCAATAGTTACTAAGGATGTGACATCATGTTTCAAACATCTATATTTTTTCACACTAAGTCTCTTTAATTGTTTGGTCCCCTTAAAACCCCTATATTCAATGTAGTTGTTGAAGTTGAATATATAGCATATTGTGTAATGGATGAAAATGGATTATAGTTTGATCAAATTGTTTTGTGTTTTGTTTTAGGGTGCAAATCTTTGTCGTCCATACATGGATGAGGGGTGTTGTCATTTTGGCACAGCATGTATTTTTCATCATCCGTGGCCACCAATAGAAGATCATCCTTGAACATCATATGCAATAAGCTATGCGAAGATCAAATTCAGCAAAAATTAAGTCATTTTTGGAAAAGAAAAGTGACACATGTCATCTTATGAGTAGCCTGAAGTAGACGTAATGCCTTAGAATCTAATGTGGATATTCAATTTTGGCATTCAATGTTAAATTAAACCTTCACAAACGGTAGTACGGGAGTAGATTGGACACTTCTTGTCAAATCGAATTTCTATGTAATATGTAATGTAGGTGTTGGGTAATCTTGTGATGCAATGTAGCTAATTGTAACCTATAGAGCATTTCTTAGATTTTTTTTCAACTTGTTCCTAAATGCAAAAATGCATTTCAATTAATAAAATGCCTTGAAAATTGCTGGAGAGGTATATGCAAGATGAATAATAGAAATTAATAATATTATTTTTATTATTAATAATAATAATATATTTAAAAAATAAAATAAAGATATCATTACAACAAAAAAATCAAATTTGAGTACTTTTGCATGAATTTATTATTGTAATAACAAATTTCATGTGGACACAAATAACAAAGGTTTAGTCATAATATATAAATGTTTTTTGGAAGTAAGTGACTACCAAAATGACTAAGATATTTTATAATGGATATTTTGTGACATGATTTGGTTTTGCATAAAATAACAATTGTAATAGAACCTACATTTAAAGACAAGGATTCACCTACATGACATTCTAAACATACAATTTATAATTTCTCGCTCTCGAAATCCACCAAAATTAGAGGAATGTTGTAAAACCATATAATTATTATAAGCAAAAAATATTTTTCTCATTTGTCTACAAAAAATCGAATTTTTCATTGCAATTTTGATGGATAGGTGTTGATCAACGTAAAGTAAGCAATTTGAATCATTATAGATGTTTCCCTCAATACTATTAGACTACTTGAAAGATCTTTACTTTAAAATAAATATTGTGAAGGCTTTTGTTGAGCTATTAGAATGATAGAGAAACAAGAACACATAATAATTGAATCAAATGATTTATTGAGGAGATGGGAAATTCATAAGAGCTAACAAGTTAAAAGATAAATATCATTAATCCCTAAAGGATCAAGGCCTTTTTTCTTGTGAAAAACACTCAAAACTGCCTTTTTCTTTATAGCAAAGAGCAAAAAAAATTGAGTTTTTTTTTTTGCACATATAACCATAAGATCTTATAACTAACTAGTATGAGGATGTGCGGAAAAAATTTCAGAATTTTTGTACCCTCAAATTGCAAGATATTTGCGTTTAAAGTGAAAAAAACAAGTTTTGCAACGCATTGTTGAAGTAGATTGTTTGACTTTGAACCTTCATAACTTTATTTTTTTGCACTACAAAGTTTTGAGCTTTAAATCTTTGTGGTGCACAATTGTGTTGAGAATCTTATGTGAAAAAGGATTGAAAGACTTCAAACCACTTTTGCAATTTTAACACCCTCGTCATTAAACATTATAATCTTTCAATCCATTAGTGACATTTTAATTTTTAATTTTTTTCCAAGGTGATCTCGAACATGTCTAGTTTGAATTTGTACGGTTACAATTCAAAAAGAGTTGATACAACTTATCCAAATGTTGTCTTTTTGTTCAATTTAGAGCAAATTCCTAGAAGCTCAAAAATGGCCTTGAGTTGGACATTTAGGGGTTAAGTGAACCCTCAAGGAGAGGAATTGAGTAAGGTGGGTACACCCAAAAGTACAGCTGACCTTGAAGTGCTATCTACGGCCCGTGTACATTTCCAAAATCAGTCATGTGCACATACTATAGATGGCGCTTTCAGAAACAAACTTTGACCTTTAATAACTTTTGCATATTGTATCCAAATGCTACGTTTTTGGGTGCATTGGACAGTGCTTTCATTTGCCAACAAGACAATGTGAAATTCTGATCAGCCTAATAATAGTAACTAGACACGGTACCAATTTGTGGCGCTTTTGGGTGTACCTACCTTACAGCTTCTGCCAAGCAAACCCATCCTCGCGCAGTCCCACCCGACAAGTCCTTTCCTCCCAGTCGGCAGAATTTCCAGAGCTCTGTTTCCTCGCAAATCCTCCCTAACCTCGCCAGTCGGCCCAGACAGCCCAACACGCTTCGCCCTCACAAAAKTTTAYTCAAATTTCGCTGGGATSCGCAGCTCCMCACTGATTGTTCTGCCCAAATGTGGAATCATYGAAGAATTCGTCCGACAAAAACTCYGACTAGCCATGGCGGTTGTAACAGACAAACAGCGTGCAACCGTGCTTGTGCATTGATCSACTCGATKTAGTTTGCCTACATTTACCTTCTGGAGGCAGTGTTTGTATGTAATGAAACTCACTCTTGGTATTCTCGACAGAAATTTGACATTGCCAATTGGGTCGACGTCGTGCGTTATATCATTGCGCGCTCTCGATTTTTATGTACCGGCCATAGCTAGCTGATCTCGAGAATTCTATCCGCACAACCTCGGAATTGATTCATCAATTCATTGATTGGTTTTCTGAGTGACTTGATTTTGCATTGCGCGCGCTGCCTGATCGGATTGATTGATTTTCCTGATTGAAGCKAGCTACAAGTGCAATTGCAGCAAGGTTCGAATTCTCTTGTCGCTTGCTTTGTACAGTAGGTCTTGCCACTTAATTTGCGTATATAGTGACTGTATTGATTGTGTTCGTCAGTTGCTCTTAGAATTCGAGGTTGTATGTATTGTGCGATCACTGGTCGGTAGAAGTTTTTAGCAAATTCTGAGTTACTCATATGGTTGCAGTACTGGGGTTTTGTTTAAACAAGTAACTGATTGATTTGAAACTGCAATCGCTCCATAGTTTTGAATTGGTTGCGGAAATTTTCCTGTCCACATCATTTTAACCGCCTTTGCAATGGTTTTCCGTCGAACTTCATTCACTTAGACACGTAACATGTTCTCTGAAGTTGCTGCTACGTTCTATATAACTTGCAACGACTAGTATGCACCTTCTCAGAGTTCCATCCGCTTGTTTCATTCCAAATCCATTAGACACTGTAAGTATTGCAAATGGCTTCCACTTTCCCTGATGTAAGCGTACTAACATGAGAAGCTTTGCCGTGCAGCAGGGGAAAGACATMCAGCACCTGATTCAACAGCAACAGTCACCACGAACTCAGACAGAAAGTTGACTCAATCAAACATGGAYGCACAAGGCGCACCTCCCGCCTTGTCAAACAGCCAACACCCCTACACACCCATGAAAGGCTCAAAGACAACCCAAACYCTCCCTCCTCCAGCAACTTACTCCTCTTCTCCTCCCCGTCGCTGCCACCGCAGCCGCGGCCGCTACGTCATCTCCGCCTGCTGCTACTTCTTCCTGTGGCTTATCTTAACCGTCGGCCTCGGCGTCCTCTTGGAATGGTTCATTATCCGACCCAAGGACGGCAACTACAATCTCCAAGATGCGCATCTCGAATCGTTCAACCTCACCCGCAGCAACGGCAACGGCAACGGCAGCGGCCCCTCAAGCTACAATCTCGACACGAACTTAACTTTCCAGTTTCTCTTCAGCAATCCGAATCAGAAGATGGGTTTCGACGTCAAGGCCTTCAACGTGCACGTTTCGTACTCTGGGTTGGAGATTGGCCAGAGTGCGGATGTGGCGCCGTTTTACCAGGGGAAACGGAACGACACTGTTGTCCGAAGTGAGGTGCAGTCGGCGAAGACTGTGTTGGGAGAGACAGTAGGCGATGGGTTGCAAGGGGAGATTGGTCTTGGGAATGTGAGCTTGGTGGTGGTGATGARTGCGAAGGTGAGGAATCATCATCATATGTTGAAGACGCTCCATCCGTTTCGGAAGGTGCACTTGACGTGCTTGGTGAATCTTGAGGTGCCGAAGGGGTCGGCTATGGGGAACCTTGTTAGCAAGAGYTGTAAGGTGAWGAGAGATAATATTCTTTGACGTGGGCTTTCGGTGGACGCTTGGGGACGTGTGAAGTTGGGGGTCGATTGGGGTAGCAACGTGTACAGCATTACATTTGATTGAAATAAAATAAAACTGAATTCAAATTTGGAGTTTGAAAGGGTTTGTTTTGTGGATGAGTTTTGACTAAAGGTGGGGTGATTAGGATAGGATATGGGCATTTGATTTTGAAGTCCAGAACTATGTAATAAGTCGTTTCAACGTACATGACCACATAARGAACTTGTACTGCGTTAAGTTGCTTCACTGAAATTAAAAGATTTTGAAGTTTTCCAACTAATATTTTCAATTGGCCAGATGTACCTTAAATGWATACTCCGTATATCACAGATTATAGAGCTCTAGGTAACGGAATGTCCCTATTTGACAACTTTACAAGTATTTACATCCTGGCTTACATTTTGGACGCCCCTTCCCAACTTTTGKCACTCTGATAGCGCCAATTTATCGAATATGAGGTCTAATATCGGTGACCATACCTGCAACGTTGGTGAGTTGCTCAAATATTATGTGTGTGCAGATTGACTACTATGATTGCTTGCAAATTTGATTGTCTCTAAGGATCTCAATTAACAATAGCCTTGAGATTAGCCTGATGCTACCCAAGGTGACCTCGAGGAAAATGGTTCAAGTGAACATTAAGTGAGTGGATTCCATTCCATTTAATATCAATCAATAATAACTATATATCATTTACAGAGTTAAATAAATAGTACATCTCTGATTATTAAACTACTTAAAGACCATTGTCTCATGTTCAATGCGAATGCAATAACTAAACCTACCGGCTAACGTACTCCACCGGTGGGATATAAATGATTTCTGATTTCGATTAAGAAGCTGATTACTTGGAGTATGAATTCATTGATTAATTATGGAGTTCCGTTCCTTGCAATGAATTCCTGAAGCGAAGCATTCGAAGTGCATGACCCCGGGCGGCCTTTTTTCTTTTCCTTCTATTTTCAGCACAAGTTGCGTGCTAAAGCRCCTTCGATGGTGATGCCTGGCCCGAAGGCCAGGATGAGTCCCCACTCGGGCTCCGTATTGATCCCGCCATTGGCCTCCTTGAGCTTCAAGCTCTGCTGACGCATGTAGTCCAGCACGTAAATGCACGTACTGCTGCTGATGTTGCCGTAGTCCCTCAACACTTGCCGCGCCGCTTGCAACTTGTGCGGCGCCAGCTCTAATTGCTTCTCCACCGCATTCAGGATCGCCGGGCCCCCTGCACCCACAACACAACCATTGTAATAAGACTCGATTTTCCTTATATCGCGCAACAATTGATGACACAGAAAACGAGACGCCACTGTTCTCAAATTCTCGTTTGTTATGTACGCTCAATCAAGCAAACTAATCACGAATTCTCGGTATTTCATAACGCTCAATTCAGAAAAGTAAATTAAGGTATGTACAGGAAGTTCATAACGCTCAATTCAGAAAAGTAAATTAAGGTATGTACAGGAAGTTAAACAATCTTCATCCAATAGCATTATTTTTTTTCAAAAATATTGAAATTTCAGTAAAATAAAGGACTTCAAAGTTTTTTTTGGTGTAGGGATTCCATAATTGCCCACAAACTAAAAAGCCACATAACTTTCATCTCAACTATTGAAATGCAATGATTCAAAGCTTTTTGAGTATATATAAATATGAAGAACGAATTTCAAATTTCTATTTCTTAAAAAAGTGATTTTTTAGATCTGCCCGGACTGCCCGAGTTGAGAAACAAACAACATATTATGCAATAACTTTGACTCACATTTCCGAATGCCRTGAAATTTGTGCATATGAAAGATATTCCTCGTCCCCACATTCTATTAAAATTTCAGCCCAAAATATGAAAATCTCCAGTCACACGTACCTGCCCAAAATTTCTATGTTGCCAAAAAACGCATGTCGGTCCTTTAGGGGTTAAAGCCCTACAAGTGACGGAGCCACACAACTTAAAAGCTCTTGATAGGAAGGCCACCTAACCATTTCTCTGAAAACCAAAAAAGAAACATTGGTTCCAACAGCTCCTCCCTCTCAAAGAATTTAGGATGGGGGTGGTGTTTAGGGTAGTTACAAGGATTGAGAACGGAGCTTGTTGCAATGCAACACCACCAAGAAGAAGGTTTCATCACATTAGAGAAAGTCTGGACTCTCCAGAAGGCCACGAAGAAGTGCCAAAAGGGAACCTGCTTTTTATTTTATTTTGCATAGACAAGAAAATTTTCCCCTGTTGTTATAGTCACCAAGTGTCATCATTGTACTAGAGCAACCAAATGTCAGAGCATTGGTAAACGAGCAGTTGTGTTCTATTGGAGGAAAGTTGTAAGAAACTGAAATATTCTGAGTGACAGTCAAGATATTTAAACAAGCTGAAACGCATTTTATGTCAGAAATGCTATCCTTTTTCTAGCTCACTAGGGCTCTAGACACACAATGGCTTGTAAAAGGTTGGCAGTCTTTTGGAGAGTCCGAATTTTCTCAAATGATGTGCAAGGTTTCATTAAAAAAAAACTGGTGAAGGTAGGAGGTTCTAAAATGGGGAGGTTCTAACTAAGATAGGAGGTTCTAAAATGGAGCAAGTTCTAAAACCAATCAGGCTTAAGAGATACATTTTGCACTCTCCAATGTATAAGTAGTCTACATTTGAGGAGGTTGTCGGTTTTGGATAGAGTCCATTGAAATGCACTTTTCTGCAACTTCAAAAATTCATAACTAATTCCACAAAGCTCCAAAAAAATATGAAACAACTTGGGTTATATGCCATTTCCACTTGTCTTTCAAGGAAGATTTACTATAAATTATTTCAAGCAGTTTCACATTGCCGAAATTTAGCTTTAGCCTTGAGATGGGAGCTTGATGGACCTCTTACCTTCGGGTTAAAAGGCTCCATTTGAGAAGATTGATGAATGTTTGTAGGGTTCATTGTTCTCAATGAAGTGATGGAAGGGCTGGCTGCTGTCAGAAAAATAATTACAAAAAAAAAAAAAAAAAAATTTGGTCCTGAAATCTAAAAAAAGAATCTGACGTGGCAGTCGCTTCGCCACGTCAGGCTGCTACTGCAGTGCTGCGGGAATGCAAGAACGCAGCAGGGAACTTGCAACCCTCCTTGAGCCTCAAAAAACATGTAATGTAAAGGTTTCATTGCATTGAGAAAGGCTAATGAATGTTAGGAGGATTGAAAGGTTTCATTTGAGAGGATGAATTTCAATAGGGTTTACAATTTTCGCTAAGAAGATGAGTATTAGTAGGGGGCTTAAAGGTTTCATTTGAGAAAATGAATGTTAGTAGGGTTTAGCAAGAACATGTGAATGG